>JAVJIF010013738.1:0-109203 GCA_038442645.1 Agave tequilana
GTAGTGTCATGATTATAAGGCGTGTAAGGGCCTAACAAGACTTGAAAATTAGTAGCCACCATTTTTATATATTTTAGGAGTTCCATTAGATCAAACAAGGCATATAAAATATTCCTATTTGAACAAAAAATATTCTAGCCAAGGGTCAAGGTTTGAAGTCATTCCCAATATGCATGGTTTAAAACTTTGGTATTATTATCAATATCAGCCAATGGCTCTTAACATCAATCAGTGTTGTTAAAAGGCACAGCGAGGCGCGTACCTGGGGCGCGAAACCAACGCGAGGCACAGCGAAACGTGCGCTTCATTTGTGCCTCGCATGTCACGCAAGGCGCGCCCAAAGTGAATTTAGATGCACCTCAATATGAACTATGTTTCCTCTTCTTCTCCCTATCTTCTTTCTCTTATTGTTATCGGTGTTGTTGCTCCTTTAGTGTTGGTATTAGTTGAACTGTTGTTATTTCTCTCCCTCATGATGCTAATCTTTTACTGCCTTTTGTTGCTGTTACTATGCACATTTCTCTTATCTTTATTAATATTTTTAATTGTTAACTTGTTATTTGTTGTGCATTTTATGATTTTATCCTTGATTTCATAATCTTTCAAATTAAGAAAAATGAAATAACAGTTGCGCCTCACTTCAATGAGGCGCCACACATCTCTTGTGCTTTGCACTTCACACACATTAGGGTTTTTGCGCCTTGTAGTGCGCTTTGCGCCTTAACAGCACTGACAATAATATCGACAATATTGATTGTCTTGTCTTATTCTTGCTATTGTTACCTATTTTTGGTTTGTTTAATGATTGAAGTAGAATACCAGTTATTCGCATTGTTACAATTGCCTTGTTACTATTGTATTTGAGTAAAATTTGAACTTAAAGAGACTTTTTAAAACTAAAAAAAATATAGCAGTAGCGTGATTATAAGACGTGTATAAGCTTACAAGATTGAAATCAGTAGCCACTACTTTAATATATTTAGAAGTTCCATTAGATCAAACAAGACATAATAGAAATATTCTTATTTGAACAAAAAGTATTCTAGCCAGGGTCAAGGCTTGAAGTCATTCCTAATAAGCATCATTTAGAATTTCAGTATTGGTAGAGATATCAACCAATCGTTTTTAATATTAATATCATCAATATCAATTTTTTCTTGTCACATTCTTACTAATGTTACCTATTTTTGGTTTATTCAGTGATTGAAGTAGAATACCAGTTATTCACATTGTTACTATTGCATTGTTGCTATTGTGTTTGAGTAAAATTTGAAATTAAAGAGAGTTTTTTAAACTAAAAAATAGCAATGGCGTGATTATAAGGCGTGTAAGAACCTATAAGACTTGAATCAGTGCTCACCACTTTTATATATTTTAGAAGTTTCATTAGATCGAACAAGGCATAATAGCAATTTTCTTATTTGAACAAAAAGTATTGTGATCAAGAGTCAAGGTTTGAAGTCATTCCTAATAAGCATGGTTTAAAAATCTCGGTATCGATATCAACCAATCATTTTTAATATCAATATCATCAATATCGGTTTTCTTTTGTCTCATTCTTCTTATTACCTATTTTTGATTTGTTCAGTGATTAAAGTAGAATACCAATTACTTGCATTGTTACTGTTGTATTTGAGTAAAATTTAAACTTAGTAGACTTTTTAAAAATGAAAAAAAATATAGTAGTGGCATGATTATAAGCGAGTATGAGCATAACAAGACTTGTAAATCAGTGTCCACCACTTCTATATATTTTAGAAGTTTCATAAGTTCAAGCAAGGCATAATAGAAATATTCTTTTTGAACAAAATCAAGGTTTGAAGTCATTCCTAATAAGCATGGTTTAAAATATCGATATCTGTATCGGTGTTGGCCAATGGTTTTAATATCAATATTATCAATGTCGATTTCATCTTCACATTCTTGCTACTATTACATGTGTTTTTGGTTTAGTTCAGGGTTTGAAGTAGAATACTAATTATTTGCATTGTCATTGTTGTATCTGAGTAAAATTTGAACTTTACATAGACTTTTTAAAACTGAAAAACATAGCAATGGCGTCATTATGAGGCATGGAGTCTAACAAGACTTACAAATAAATAACCACAACATTTTATATCTTTTAGAAGTTCCATAAGATCATGCAAAGTGTAAAAGAAATATTGTTATTTTGAATAAAAAGTATTCTAGCCAAGGATCAGAAATAATTCCTGATAAGAATGAATCAAAATCTCCGTACCGATATCAGCATCGACTAGTGGGTTTTAAATCAAAATCGTTAAAATCATCAATATCGGCAATATCAGCTATATTGGAATATCGGCTCTCATATCGATCAATATTATAGCGTCAATATGGTATTGGGTACCTCAAACCCAATATGATATTGCCGATATTATATCAGAATTAGGCAATGAAACCATGCTGACAAGGATATTCAAGATTATACAGATATTTTCTAGCATGTAGGGTTAGTAAAGCTTAATCTCTTATGACACCGCCAAACTCAATGATGCCCTACTTCATAAGTTTGTTCATTCTTGGATTTTTCATTAACATAGCGGAAGGGAAGAAAGGATGCATGTAGCTGCCCTAAAAGTTTGCACAAAGGCTTTGTTGTTTTGTCTCTCCAAACAGAGATCAGTAACTGCTTTTATTTTCTTAACATTATGGATTTTTCTGATGCACTTTATTTGGAAATAAGGATTTAGTAAATAAGTTAAAGGTCATGTAGTTCAGCCACCATGTCAAGTTGGACCAACCCAAAGCCCACCAACCAAGTAGTCATTATAGCTATTATTGTAAAAACTACTTATGGATTTTTAATATCTCCAAACATTTGGAATAGATTATGTAATCCTAACACTTCAGAATTAAATGGCCTCGTGACGGTGATATTAGCTCCTTTTACGCTCAAAGTATGACTACCATTCACAAATACCCAACACCATCTCAATGATTTGAGTTTGAAGGTTACACTCTTACATACTCTCATGACATCTCCTTGGAGTTCGCTATTTTTCCCTTGAAATTTTATTAGGATTGCAAATGCTCCATGGTCCATGCTAATCGGGATTTTCTTTATCCTCTTAAGAATAAGTCTTCGCTTGATCTTGAACTTCCGTACACCAAGGAAGGATTTAGTGTGTCTTTGATTGGGTAGTGATAAAGCATTGGGCTTGACTGGTTTTAGCATGATTTTTTGTCAAACTTTTTGGAATCTTCTGATGGGGGATCTTATGAAATTTTGAAGCCCTCCATCATGATAATGCTTCAAGACATTTTTATCAATTGGTACCAAAGATGGAAGGTGCTTGCAAAATGGGTGACTTTAGCCTGATTTGTCTAATCATCGACACTAACAAGATTGTCTCCAAAGTGCTTACCTCACATCTCCAACTAAACCCTCATTGACTCCTAGCAATCAGCTTTCATCAAAGGAGAGACGTTCTTGACTATGTGGCATCCATTCAAGAAGCCATCTAGCTATCTTTCTTAAGTTGGATTTCCAGAAGACCTTTAATATGGTGAAGGCCTTTAGCATGGTGAATTGGGAGTTTCTACTTGATACTCTTTATGGCCGACGCTTCGGTGAAGAGTAGTTGAATTGGATCTCCTAGTGTTTTAAGTTTTTAGCATCATCTACCTCATCAGTTCTTGTTAATGGTAGCCTTGGTCGATATTATTGCAAAAGAGACCTCGGTCGGCTCTCTCCTTCCTTTTCAATATCTTATGGTGTTACAAAATTCTCCAAAAAGCTTTTGGTGTGGGAATACATTTTAAAGACGTTTTCTCATCTCTAAGCATCTTCAACCTCCAAAATGTCAGTAACACACTTGTGTTTCTCCTACGCATGTTGCATCACTAACGAACCTTAAACTTATTTTCTATTGCCTTCAGTTCCTGTCCGGTTTGAGCAATATCAACTTCTCCAAATTATTCATCTACAACCTGCTCTAATGAGGAATACTTCAAAAATGCTGCACAAATCCTCAATTGTCAAGTTGAGCTTCTCCTTCACATATTTAGGCATTCGTGCCAAAACCAACAAAGGTTCTTCTAGTCTGAGTGGTAATCAGTCATTGATAAATTTGATAAGCAACTTGCATGCTAGCAATGGCATTGTTTATCCCATGGAGATAGGCTAACTCTTCATAACTTTGTCCTCATCACAATTCTTCTCTCTTGGATATCATACTTCTACTGGCCGAATTGGCGCTCAAGAAAATTAATTCCATTAGAAGGGATTCCTTTTGGAAAAAGTCATCACATTTTCGATTATTAATGAAGGCTCCTGCCTTCTGAACTGGGAACTTGTTTGCTCAGGAGAGAAAGTTTGCATTAGAGTGTTTAATTGACAAATCTTTGTCAATTCAACATGGGCTTGCTAAATTGTGATAGAAACTGCTCGATGCCCATGATTCTCCTTGAATCACTTTAATCACAATTCTAGAGCCACAATTGCATCTGAATTTTAAATTGGCTTCACTATGTGGTTTCCCCTTTCTGAATAGGCATGTTGCATCCAGTCATCGACTTAAAAAAGGATAACCATTTTCATAATCTCCGCAGGGACATCACTTTGTTTGGGATGACTAGGCAACAACCATTCCCAGCCTCTACTGATTGCCACCAACCCGAGGCCACCATTCATCTGCTACAGATGCAGGGTTAGGAAGGCTCCAATTTTTCACTCCAACCCATCAAGAAAAGCTTCCCTCAATGCAAATGATGGTTAGAGAATTTGGAGAATCCAATCTCTATCATCTTTGTTTCACCTCCCTGCCTTATCTTTCATATGGAAACTAGTGCCTCTTAAAGCCTGTGTTTTCTTGTACCTTGCCGCTAAGGGGACTCCTTGCAACTAATGTTTTTCTCGATTGGAATTTTTCTAATAGATTTCCATGCCCTTTGTGTGTCAGTCCGCCAGAAACCCAATCTCATCTCTTCCTACATTGCCATGTTAACAAACATATTTGCTAACCTTTTAGATGCTCCACCATAATCTCCTGATGTCTCACTTCTCTGTGATATCCTTTGGACTAAATGGCGTAAGATATGTATTAGAGTAGTCAGGGACATGATTGTAATTTCCATTATCTTATTAATCTATATATAAAGGCTGCAAGCCCATCTAAGGTTAAGCCGACTATTTCCAATTCCACATGGTATCACAACAATACCTTCTTGTACTGTGAGATCCCCACCTCAGCCGCACTCGCTGCAATTTTTTCTTCCCATCCCTGCCATCGCAATTCGCGACTCTTCCCTGTCTCTCCTCCGCATTCGTCGCAGCCTCTCCTTTCCCCTGCCTTCGCCCCACTTCCCTGCCTCTCTCTGAAATCGCCGACTGCTCTTCCTCCTTCCCTGCTCTCGCGACCCTCCTTTGCTTCTTTTCTGCACTTGCCATACATCCATCTCCCTTCCCCTGACCTCATGGTCCTTCTACTGCCCTCTCATGCTGCCACCCACACCTCCTCCTCTCTTGCCCTCATCGATGACTGTAAGCACTTGATCCGACCTCGATGACAACCACCACCAACTACTTTGATTCTGTCGAGGTTCCCTGACCTCTTCTCTACTCTGTTTAACATCAAAGCATGTATTTGCACTTCCTCTGCTTTGGTCTTCATAGCAGATCAATTCCTCTGCTCTTGTTTATTCCTCCAGTCACCTGTTTTGACTTTGCCGGCAACGTCTGATGGTTCTTCTGTCTTGGTCGAGAGCTACTGCAATGTGACTCTTGAATGTCTTCTCTGAGCAGTGCTGACCACTTTATCTACCTCTGTTGGGTGCTTCTCTGCAATATTATGCCTTGTTCCCTCTATTTCTATTGTAGTTCCTTGTATCTCATGCGTGTCTGTTCTTGATTACATTGCTATATGGTGTTTTGTTGCTCCATCTATGATCTGCAGCCCCTGTTGATGCTTCTATTTCACTGGTTCTTGTGGCCTACCACCTCTGCTGATTGTGTGGCAATCTCGTTCCTGTTCTCCAATTCAGTATCCTTGTTCTTTATATCTGCTATCTAATTTCTCTGCACATATGACTGATTATAAGGATAATCATGATCCTGTTAGCATTCAAATTACTACTTCCAAGTTGAATGAGAAGAATTATTTCTTGTGGACATAATCTGTTAGAATATACCTTATTACAAGGAGGAAGCTGAAGTTTTTCACTCCTATGAAACCTTCCTTTTCTAATGGAAAAATCCCTGGAAACCACTGAAGAAGAGTGGTATAGTGACAACTCTATGTTCATGACTTGGCATTGGAATAGCATGGAACCAAACGTTTCTCCTAACTTTACGTTTAATACAATGGCTAAGGCAATCTGGGATGCTTCTCGTGCTACATATTCTTTGGAGAATAATGCCTCTCGGGTTTTGAGGTGTATGAGGAGGTATTTAAGCCTTCCTCAAGGCGACAAGCCCATAACAGAGTACTACAGCTAGTTTAGGGGTATGATTGATTAGTTGAACCGGTATATCCCCTCACTAGTAATCTAGAGACCGCTAGGTGACAACGTGAAGATTTGTATGTCTGCAAATTTCTATCTGGACTTAACACTACACTGCATCCACTTCGTGGACAATTCTTACCGGAGAGAGTGGTATTTCGACCTTTCAGAATGTCCTCTCATGTATCTCGTAGGCAAAAATGAATTCCACTATACCTACATGTACTAAGATTCCATCTTCAAAGACTTTCGCCTTGTATTCTTCTTCCGGACGTGGTTCCACTAAAGGTCGTGGCTTACCGCCTTGTGGACATGGTGGCACCCGTGGTCGTGGTACTGGCTGTGGTGAGTTCCCTCGCTATACTCATTGCTAGCAGACCAATCACCCTATGAATTGATGCTGCACACTTCACAGCAAGCCAGACTAGGCCTCACCTGCTTCATCCTCTTCATCTGCGCATATGCTCGACAACACTGAGTCTTTGGATATTCTGTCATCTCCTCCCACTTCACAAGGATCTTCCATTGGGTCAATCACTGCCGAAGGCCTTGTACTTCTAAACCGCAAAGAGTATGACCCCCTTCTGAATAAGATGCAGTCCACCACTATCTCTAATGTAGCTACTCTAGCATAATCAGGTGTCTCCTACCTAGCCAGCTCTGGCCAGGCTCTACTTTATCCTCCTGGGTCATTGACTTTGGAGCCTCCTAGAGCGCTCCGATCCCATAGATATGGAGACATACTGTGACGTACATATGCAGGGCGTTAGTACCTTCACGTATGTACACTAGGCATCAGTACAATACTACAGTCAGAGTACGAAAATACGTGATAATATACATTCTAACAGAAAAAGTACAAGTACTCAGTCATCACAGACTGTGACATAATATTACATAAGTATTACATCACCAGGAAGCGCAAAAATAGGCTATACAAGATACAAAAGACAAGAACTCACGAGCTGAAAGAGAGAATCTCATGAGTAGGGCAAGACGGGAGGAAACTACGACTGATCCGCTTACTCCTCGAAGAAGGCTTGGCCCTCAGCTGAAGAGTCCACCTCAGTCCAAACTTCAAGATCTAAATATGCAAGTTCAGGGTTGTCATAAATCAACCCAACGAGTGCAAGAAGAAACCAAGTGGCAAGTATAGGCAATAGCAAGTATACCAGGTCAAGTGTTATGTGTTCAAATCATGCAAGTATGGAATAACCACAATAAATAGTACAATATGGAAGCAACATTAAAAATTCATGTGGTATGAAGTCAAATTATCAAGTTATTATTAAGACTCGTCCATTTGTATGTTTCGGTATATGTTTATACCATATACCTCCGCATACAAGTCGAGCAAGATTAGTTATTGAAAACTGATGGAGATCGACGAACCATGTTTAGAATGTCTCCCGTGCATACCCGGGACAACGGTCCAGGAGTATCCGGTACTGAGCTGGAATGGTCTTACTATATGCCCGTAGGACTTAGTATACGTCTGAACAGGAATAGGGTGTCACCGCTCCCCAAAGGAATAAACCCAGGGGATTAGGCACACCCGACAGGAGGCAGGGGAGTAGGGGTGCTAGTACACCCCACGGAAACATCCGGCGGCCACCAGGTAGAATCTCAAGTATTAGTTGTATAACATTTGTATGGCCACTATAAACACAGAAACTATATCGGTACCCATCAGTTTCCCCCGTCCCGGTGTAAGTTGTTCAATTATTACAGATTATCCAGTGATTATGTCCATAATGTGTTCCCAGTAATCCAATATCCATGGTCATCTAATTACGGGGATCAACAGGAATATAGTATCATGAGTATAATATCAGAAGTCTCCCTGTTTCAAGAGTTCAAGTATACAGGAGTTCAGGAGTACCATATGGTAGCAGTAAAATTATCATGTAGTCCCCGTAAACGTGGTAATCATGAATAAATATTATAATACAGGTGTCAGGTGAATAGTATCCAGTCAGGTGTCACGGTATCAGGTCAAATACATAATATGTCGGTGTCAGGTAAGTTGAAATAGAGCCACAATATCATATGTCAACTCGCATAACGATGCATCATGTATTAAAAGCTAGAATAGTAGGCATGTAACGACGGTAACAAGACATTCGCATAACAATATACCACACAATAAATGCTAGAGTAGCAATCACTAAGTATGAATTGATGATAACAAAGCACTCGCCTAAAACTGAACACGACACCGGCTAGAATCCGGAAAATCCACGAACAGGAGGAAAGAAAGAAGTGAAGAAAAAAGAAAGGAGAGAAGGGGGTGGGTGACCGGCGGCCAGGGGGCGAAGCTGCCGCCGGAAGGGGCCACTGTTCTAAAAATCGGATTAATCGGCCGATTATTCGGCCAATTAATCCTATTCGGTGACAGTCCGCTTAATATTACATTAATCGCTCTGATTATGCGCTCGGGCGATTAATCGGGTCCAAAATGATTAATCCTCGATTAATGCCCAATTAATCTGATTAATCCCTGATTAATCCGATTAATTCCCGATTAATTATTTAGATATTTCATATGTTTTTTATTTGAAAAACTTCACTTTACGTGTGTTGGATCGCTAAGTAGTTTATGTTGTAATATTGATGATTTGATTATGATCTTTTATTAAATAGTAGATGAATTGTTATTTATTAAATAGTAGATGAATTATGATATTCTATTATTGTATATTTCATAAAGTAATACTTATATTTTATTATTTTTGATTATTTTTCAAATTAACTTATTTAGCAATCGTTCTCCATCATTCTTTAGAGTCCATTATTTTGATTGATAAATTGATTAATTTTTTATTTATCTTATTTTGAAGTAAGTTCTTTGATTTATATTTATGTTGCAAAATTTAAAATCTTGAATTATTAATGTGAAGAGATAAGTTCTTTTACTTCTTTTTTACTATTTATTCATCTTGTCTTGTTCATCATATCATGGTTTATAACTTTACATCTAAATATTGTCTTGTATAATATTTAAGTATTTTCAATAATTAACTGTATATATTCATATGTAGTTTGTATAAATATAATTAAATATATTAAAATTTTAAAAAACGATTAATCCCGATTAATCTCCGATTAATCTGATTAATCATTATTCAATATTGGACCGCATGAATAATGAAACGGATTTTTAGAATAATGGAAGGGGCAGCACGCGGCCTGGGCCCGGGGAGGATGGGTGGAGGTGGAGGGTTTGGGTGTTTTATTGGTGATGTTGTGGTTGTTATTGTTGTTAAAGGTGGTGGTTAAAGATGGCATTGTGGTGGTATGGGGAGTTGGAGGAGATGGTGTTTGGGTGTGGAAGTGGAGAAATTGGGAGATTTGAATGTGAATTTTGGAGAAGATAGAGTTGGGGTGATGGTTTTTTTGGGTAAATTAGAGAAGGGAAGGGGGTGGTTGAAGAGGAGGAAGGTGGGGAAGAGAAGAGAGGAGCTTGGGTGGGAGTGACGCCGGCCAGGGGAGGGGACAACGGCGCGGTGGTGCGGGGTGACGGTTGTCAAGGAGAAGAGAGAGTGTGTTGGTGGGAGAGGAGAAATGGAAAAATGAAGAGGAAAGAAAGAAAAAAAAGAAAGAAAAGAGGGAGATAGAGAAGTATGGTGGAGTGGGGGGAATGGTGCTGCTATCGGCAGAGGCATGGGGAGGACGGGAGCAGGTGAAGGAGGAAGAAAAGAAAAAGAAAAGAAAAGAAAGGAAAATTGAAAAATTTGTAATTAAATATATTATTAAATAATTAAATTAATAGGATAAAATAGGAGTATTAAGCAGAGGAGTGGAGAAGAAAAAAGCAAGAAAAGAAAGAAAAATAATATTATTATTTAAATCGGGTAAAAATTGACTGTTTTAGAAACGTTTCGAAAATTTAAAAAAATAGAAAATATTATTTTAAGATGCTTTGTGAAATCGGATTCGAGAAATTCAATATGATTTTCAAATTAAAAATCTTGAAATCTTCCGGCGATACCGGCGACACCAATATCGGTCGAATTTTGATAAATTCAGAAAAATCTCAAAAAATGCATTTAGATAGAAAATGAGATTTTAAAAAGTAATGAAAAAGCCGTTTCTAGAAATTCAACTCCGTTTGAAAACTAAAAATTCGGGAATCGGTCAGCGATACCGATCGACATCGGTTTTGAAGATTTTGCAGAATAATTCTGATTTTTTTTAAAAATCATGAAAAATCTAAAATATTAAAAAATAGTGTTTGAAACTAAAATCGGTCAAATCGGATTATTAGATAGGTCAATCAGGTAGTACGCTAGTATCGGGTTCTCGGTCCAAATCAGGGTTAACTCTAGATCTGAGAATCCAGATCCGATACTAAATAATATAAGTAATCACAAACCAAAACAAATACCGAAAGAAAATTGAAACAATCCGATTGAAAAATCAGGACCCGTATCTGCGTACGTATCCGCAGAATGGGGTGCTACACCTCCACACATTTGACTGGTAATTCACATTATTTTCTACCTTTAATTCTTCTAGTACTGCATCTACTATTATCTTTGTTGATGGTAGTTCTAAGTTTATTACTGGCACTAGCACAGTTCACCTTACATCATCGCTTGTTTTATCTAATGTTCATTATATCCATGGTGTTCCATTTAACTTGTTATCTGTTAGCCGATTAACTAAATCTTTGAGCTGTACCTTACTTTCTCTCCTACCTCTTTTGTATTTTCGGACCTTCAAATGAAGAGGGTGATTGGTGGAGAGCATAAGCGTGATGGATTGTACTACCTTCAGTGCGATGATAAATATTTTGTGAGCAATGCAGCTACTATTTCTGAGTCATTGCGTCCTCTGTGGCATTTTCGGTTAGGTCATGCATCTCTAAAATCAATAAGCAAATTATTTTTCTCCACTAGATCTTTATTTAAGTTGGAATGTAAATCTTGCCAACTAAGAAAACATTTAGGTCCACTTTGCTTCTAGAGAACTATAAATGATGCATGTCTCATTTTGAAGTTATTCATATTGATATTTGGGAACCTACACGGATTAAATTTGTTACATGCCATTCATATTTTGTAACATTTATTGATGATTGTTTACGTATGACAAGATTGTTTTTAATGAAACATCGATCTGATGTATTTTCTATGCTTAAAATGTTTCATAATTAGATTGTGAATCAATTTAGTTGTTCTATAAAAATGTGTTTTAATAATGTCTAAAGAATGCATGCAATCGGCTTTTCAAGAATATTGCGCATCTTTAAGTATTGTACATCAAACTACTTGTACTCATACACTACAATAAAAATGTGTTATTGAGGGCAAGAATTATCACCTTCTTGATGTTGCACGCTCAATTATGATACATATGCATGTTACTAAGTATTTTTTGGAGTGGCGCACATTTAAGTGCTTGTTATCTCATTAATTGTGTTCCTTCTTTTGTTTTACATGTCGAACACCATTTTCTACTCTTTACAAAGATGAAACCATGTTTGAACTTATACCAAGTACTTTTGGTTGTCTGCGTTTTGTGCACGTGTTAGAAACAGGACATGATGTCCTAGGGCTGTCAAGTTGTGTTTCTAAGATACTCTTGCACACAAAAGGGTTATTGGTGTTGAAACCCTCTAATTAAGAAATATATGACTTGGGCTGATGTAACATTTTTCAAAAATACACCATATTTTTCCCCCTTCTTATTTTGCATCTTCTTTTAGTTCTGTCCCTCTTCCTCTACCTATACCAACTAATTTTCATATCGTAGCTCCACTGGCCCCAAAAGTTTATCAATGACAACCAAAGCTGAATACCGAGGCTCAGCTCGTACAACCTTCACCACCTCCCTCTTTGGTTGAGGCTCTTGCACCCCATTGCTCTTCGTAAAGGTGCCCTATCTTGTACTATTAAACATCCTATTGGTAACATTGTTTTCTTTTCTCATCTTTCTCTTACATATTCTGCCTTATCAAGTGACTGAGCTAGATTTCAAAGACGGGGGGCACAAAATAACGGGTCGGGTGTATCGTTGGCTTACGAAGTCTCTTAAAGGAACAATCAGAATGAGGTGGGTTTTGATTTCGAGCTTATGAAGTGCCTTATATTAACAAAATCGTAAATATTACAAACTCGCTTCTGATTAGAGGGTACACTGACAT
The DNA here is from genome assembly GCA_038442645.1 of Agave tequilana. Lineage (NCBI taxonomy): Eukaryota > Viridiplantae > Streptophyta > Magnoliopsida > Asparagales > Asparagaceae > Agave > Agave tequilana. Next base: position 12,611 of record JAVJIF010013738.1, read on the forward strand.
GGGCCAACCAATCCCCTCCTTCAAAATCTCTTTAAACACATTCTAGTCAAAATCGATGTTGTCGACGAAGACGACAACAGATTGAGCCACGGGTGAGGCGCATTCCATCTCCCGTTCGCACGTGCTTCCTTCTCCGCCCTCTTCACACGTGTGAGAAAGTCAACGTAGCTCACTTTCGCACTGAACTCCAGTCCACACACGTATCTCAACAGACGCAACATCTCAGCCACCATTTGCAAAACAATAAATTAAAGAAAGGTGAGGGTTTATTTGCAAATTTGAATTTTTATTGCCGAAAACGAAAAATTTCGAGATCCCTTCATGGGCGGGTCAGGGGCATTTACGTCACATTCCAGTTTTTTGGACATACGCAAAAAAATGGTTTCTTTCATAATTTCACAACAAAAATAGGACAATATGAGAATAAATGTGACATATCAGAAGATCCATCAGAAAATAGACGATGGAGAAATCGGGAACAATCCATTTATTAGAGATACATCAGGTTTTACACTAAGAGCAAAACAACATAAATATCAAACCATAACCATTTGTAGCCATAATGCAGGCAAATAGGCAAGAAAGTATGCTCAAGAACAGTTGTTATGGGTTAATAATACCAACAATCTCAAACTACTTACTGCAAGCTTTGCACGCATCTCCAGAGTGGATATAGAGATGTCAACAGATCAGAGGATATGTTTCAGATATAAGAATTACCATATCCATTTTTTTAGTGTAAAGGGGGACCCAACCCCTCCCCGTATTAGGGAGACAATTCATTTTTTTTAGTGGCACTCCCCAAGCTTTGAACCCATGACCATTTTGTGTCGTAGGCCAAAATCTTACCAGCTTAGTCCTTGCTTGTTTGTGAAATAACCATATTCTTATTGTTTTATTATGCTAAGGGGTCACGTGGCTTCCTCACTAGCCCTTTTTGGGTGGGGTCGGGAGGGCGCGCGCCTCCTTGCCCCTGGCTTTGTCCAATGTTTCAATTCCCATTTCTTATCATGAGGCCTTGTTAAATCATAAGTGGAAGAAAGTTATGAATGAGGAAATGACAGCTTTGTATCAAAATTAGATTTAGGATTTGATTACTCTGCCTTATGAAGGCAAGATGTTGGTTGTCGAAGGGCATATGATGTAAAGTTTTTCTTTGATAAACAGGCAGAGCGACTGAATGCTCGTCTTGTTGCCGAGGGCTATACCAAACATTTGGGGTTAACTATTTTGAGACCTCTCTTGTGGCCCGTCTTCATTCTGTGGAGATCCTTTGTCGGTGATAGTGGTCAAGCAATGGCCACTATATCAGCTGGACATTAAAACCCCTTCTTATATGGTGATACAGGAGGTCTATATGACTCGGCCACAAGGCCATGAGACTCACGAGGAGCCTTCAAGAGTGTATCGACTCAAAAGGGCTATTTATGAGCTAAAGTAGTCACCTCGAGCTTGGTTTGACAAGTTCAGTACTACTATTGCCCAATATGGTCTGAAGAGGTGTGTACTTGACCACTCCCGCTTTGTCTAACATTCCTCTGCTAGTAGTATTGCCTTGATCGTATATATGAATGATGTGATATCTAGGGATGATATCGCATGGTATCACTGCCCTAAAGCATTATCTGAGCACTTATTTTCATCACAATTCTTCTCTCTTGGATATCATACTTCTACTGGCCGAATCGGGCGCTCAAGAAAATTAATTCCATTAGAAGGGCTTCCTTTTGAAAAGGTCAACACATTTTCAATTATAAATGGAGGCTCCTGCCTTCTGAACTGGGAACTTGTTTGCTCTCCAGGAGAGAGAGTTAGCATTAGAGCGTTTAATTGACAAATCTTTGTCAATTCAACATGGGATTGCTAAATTGCGATAGAAACTGCTCAATGCTCATGATTCTCCTTGAATCACTTTAGTCACAATTCTAGAGGCACAATTGAATCTGAATTTTAAAATTGGCTTCACTATGTGGTTTCCCCTTTCTGAATAGGCATGTTGCCTCCAGTCATCGACTTAAAAAAGGATAACCATTTTCATAATCTCTGCGGGGACATCGCTTTGTTTGGGATGCCTAGGCAACAACCACCAGTCTCCACATGATTGCCACCAATCCGAGGCCACCATTCATCTGCTGCAGATGCAGGGTTAGGAAGGCTCCAATTTTTCACTCCAACCCATCAAGAAAAGCTTCCCTCAATGCAAATGATGGTTAGAGAATTTGGAGATTGCTAACTTCTAGATCCCTCGGTGTCCAATCTCTATCATCTCTGTTTCACCTCCCTGCCATATCTTTCATATGGAAACTAGTGCCTCTAAAAGCATGTGTTTCTTGTACCTTGCCACTAAGGGGAGTCCTTGCAACTAATGTTTTTCTCGATTGGAATTTTTCTAATAGATTTTCATACCCTTTGTGTGTCGGTCCGCCGGAAACCCAATCTCATCTCTTCCTACATTGCCATGTTAACAGACATATTTGCTAACCTTTTAGATGCTCCACCATAATCTCCTGATGGCTGGCTCACTTCTCTGTGATATCCTTTGGACTAAATAGCATAAGATATGTATTAGAGTAGTCAGGGACATGATTGTAATTTCCATTATCTTATTAATCTATACATAAAGGCTGCAAACCCATCTAGGGTTAAGCCGACTATTTCCAATTCCACATGGTATCACAACAATACCTTCTTGTACTGTGAGATCCCAACCTCATCCGCACTCACTGTAATTTTTTCTTCCCATCCCTGCCATCGCGATTCGCGACTCTTCCCTGTCTCTCCTCTTGCACTCGTCACAGCCTCTCCCTTCCCCTGCCCTCGCTCCTCTCCCCTGCCTCTCCTCTGAAATCACCGACTGCTCTTCCTCCTTCCCCTGCTCTTGCGACCCTCCTTTGCTTCTTTTCTGCACTTGCCACACATCCATCTTCTTCCCCTGACCTCATGGTCCTTCTACTACCCTCTCATGCTGCCACCCGCACCTCCTCCTCTCTTGCCCTCATCGATGACTGTAAGCACTTGATCTCACCTCGATGACAGCAACCACCTACTTTGATTCTGTCGAGGTTCCCTGACCTCTTCTCTACTCTGTTTAACATCAAAGCATGTATTTGCACTTCCTCTGCTTTGGTCTTCATAGAAGATCAACTCCTCTGCTCTCGTCTATTCCTCCAGCCACCTGTTTTGACTTTGCCGGCAACGTCTGATGGTTCTTCTGTCTTGATCGAGAGCTACTGCAGTGTGACTATTGGATGTCTTCTCTGAGCAGTGCTGACCACTTTATCTACCTCTGATATTATGCCTTGTTCCCACTATTTCTATTGTTGTTCGTTGTATTTCATGCGTGTCTGTTCTTGATTACATTGCTATATGGTGTTTTGTTGCTCCATCTATGATCTGCAGCCTCTGTTGATGCTTCTATTTCACTGGTTCTTGTGGCCTACCACCTCTGCTGATTGTGTGGCAATCTCGTTTCTGTTCTCCAATTCACTATCCTTGTTCTTTATATCTGCTATCTAATTTCTCTGCACATATGACTGATTATAAGGATAATTATGATCCTGTTGAAATTCAAATTACTACTTCCAAGTTGAATGAGAAAAACTATTTCTTGTGGACACAATCTGTTAGAATATACCTTATTACAAGGAGGAAGCTGAAGTTTTTCACTCCTAAGAAACCTTCCTTTTCTAATGCAAAAATCCCCAGAAACCACTAAAGAAGAGTGGGATAGTGAAAACTCTATGTTCATGACTTGGCATTGGAATAGCATGGAACCAAACTTTTCTCCTAACTTTACGTTTAATACAATGGCTAAGGCAATTTGGAATGCATCTCGTGCTACATATTCTTTGGAGAATAATGCCTCTCAGGTTTTTAAGGTGTATGAGGAGGTATTTAGCCTTCCTCATGGCGACAAGTCCATAGCAGAGTACTACAACTAGTTTAGGGGTATGATTGATGAGTTGAACCAGTATGTCCCCTCACTAGTAATCTAGAGACTGCTAGGTGACAACGTGAGGATTTGCATGTCTGCATGTTTGTATCTGGACTTAACACTACGCTGCATCCACTTCGTGGACAATTCTAAACCAGGGAGAATGGTATTTTGACCTTTCAGAATGTCCTCTCGTGTATCTCGTAGGCAAAAACGAATGCTTCTATACCTACATGTACTGAGACTCCATCTTCAAAGACTTCCGCCTTGTATTCTTCTTCCGGACGTGGCTCCACTAAAGGTCGTGGCTTACTGCCTTGTGGACGTGGTGGCACCCGGTCGTGGTGAGTCCCCTCGCTATACTTCTTGCTAGCAGACCGGTCACACTATGAATTGATGCTAGACACTTCACAGCAAGCCAGACCAGGCATCACTTGCTTCATCCTCTTCATTTGCGTGTATGCTTGACAACACTAAGTCTTTGGATATCTGTCATCTCCTCTCGCTTCACATGAATCTTCCACTGGGTCTACCACTACCGAGGCCCTGTACTTCTCAGTCGCAAAGAGTATGACTCCCTTCTGAATAAGATGCAGCCCACCACTATCTCTAATGTAGCTACTCTAGCAAAATCAGGTGTCTCCTGCCTAGCCAGCTCTACTTTATCCTCCTGGGTCATTGACTTTGGAGCCTCCTGTAGTGCCCCGATCCCACGGATACGAAGACACTACTGCGACGTACATACGCAGGGCGTTAGTACCTTCACGTATGTACGCTAAGGATCAGTACAATACTGAGGTCAGAGTACGAAAATACGTGGTAATATACAGTTCAACACAAAAGTACAAGTGCTCGTCATCACAGACTGTGACATAATATTACATAAGTATTGCATCACCAGAAAGAGCAAAAGTAGGCTATACAAGGTACGAAAGATAAGAACTCACGGCTGAAAGAGAATCTCGCGAGCAGGACAAGACGGGAGGAAACAACGGCTGATCTGCTTGCTCCCTGAGGAAGGCTTGACCCTCAACTGAAGGGTCCAACTCAGTCCAAGCTTCAAGATCTGAACATGCAAGTCCAGAGTTATCAGAAAGTAACCCAACGAGTGCAAGAAGAAACCAAGTGGCAAGTATAAACAATATCAAGTGTACCAGGTCAAGTGTTATGTACTCAAATAATGGAAGCATGGAATAACCACAATAAATAATATAATATGGAAACAACATTAAAAATTCATGTGGTATGAAGTCAAATTATCAAGTAATTATTAAGACTTGTCCAATTTGTATGTTTCGGTATATGTCCATACCATATACCTCCGCATACAAGTCGAGCGAGGTTGGTTATTGAAAACTGATGGAGATCGAAGAACCATGTTTAGAATGGCTCCCGTGCATGCGCGGGACAACGGTCCAAGAGTATCCGGTACTGAGCCGGAATGTACCGCTAGGTACCGGGTCTTACTATATGCCCGTAGGACTTAGTATATACCCGTACATGAATAATGTGTCACCACTCCCCAAAGGAATAGACACAGGGGATTACGACACACCCGGCAGGAGGCAGGGGAGTAGAGATGCCAGTACACCCCACGGAAACACCTGGTAACCTCCAGGTAGAATCCCAAGTATTAGTTGTATAATATTTGTATGGCTATCATAAACACGGAAACTATATCGGTACCTATCAATTTCCCCCGTCCCGGTGTAAGTTGTTCAATTATTACAGATTGTCCAGTGATAATATCCACAATGTGTTCCCAGTAATCCAATATCTATGGTCATCCAATTACGGGGATTAGGAGTATAATATCAGGAGTCTCCTTATTTTAGGGGTTCAAGTATACAGGGGTTCAGGAGTACCAGATGGTAACAGTAAAATTATCATGTCAAGTCCCCATAAAAGTCGTAATCATGAATAAACATTATAGTACAAGTGTCAGGTGCAATAGTATCCAGTCAGGTGTCACGGTATCAGGTTAAGGACTTAATATGTCGGTGTCAGGTAAGTTGAATATAGAGCCACAATATCATATGTCAACTCGTATAACAATGCATCATGTATTAAAAGCCAGAATAGCAATTATTACGTAATGACGGTAACAAGACATTCGCATGATAATATATCTGCAGTAAACGCTAGAGTAGCAATCACTAAGCATGAATTGATGATAACAAAGCACTCGCCTAAAACCGGAACACGACACCGAGCTAGAATCCGGAAAATCCGCGAACACGCACGTGCATGCTACTAATTCATATTATATATATATATATATATATATATATATATATATATATATTAGAGAGAGAATGAGAGAGGCGAGAGAGAGGTGAGAGAGGAATTAGTTAAATGGAGAGGAGGCTACAAGAGAGAGCTAGAGAGAGTTGTAGGAAAGAGAGGGGAGTTGTGCTGGATAAGGAGGGGGTAAATAGGGGATGAATGAAAAGGTAAATAGGGAATAAAGAAAGGAGGTCAAAGAGGAAAGAAGGAAAAGAAAGAAGAAAAGAAAGGAAGGTAGAAAGAAGTGAAGAAAGAAGGAAAGAAGGGGGTGGGTGACCGGCAGCTCTGGCCGCCGCCGCCGGCCAGGGGCAAGAGCCGCCGCCAGAGGGGGCGTCGCGCGGCCTGGGCCCAAGGAAGAAGGGTGGAGGTGGAGGGTTTAGGTGTTTTGTTGGTGATGTTGCTGTTGTGGTTGTTATTGTTGTTGAAGGTGGTGGTGGTGATAGTTAGAGATGGAGTTGTGGTGGTGTAGGGAGTTGGAGGAGGTGGAGATGGTGTTTGGGTGGTGGAATTGGAGAAATTAAGAGATTTGAAGGTGAATTTTGGAGAAGAAGATGGAGTTAGGGTGATGGGTTTTTTTGAGAAAATTAGAGAAGGGAAATGGGTGATTGAAGAGGAGGAAGGTGGGGAAGAGAGGAGAGGTGCTTGGGGGAGTGGCGCCGGCCAGGGGAGGGGACAGCGGCGCGGTGGTGCTGGGCGGCGGCGGTCAAGGAGAAGAGAAAGTGTGTTGGTGGGAGAGGAGAAATGGAGAAATGAGGAGGAAAAAAAGAAAAAAAAAGAAAGAAAAGAGAGGGAAGAGTATGGTGGAGTAGTGGGAATGGTGCTGCTCTCGGCAGAGGCATGGGGAGGACGGAAACAGGTGAAGAAATAAGAAAAGAAAAAGAAAAAGAAAAGAAATAGAAAAAAAAAGAAAAAGAAGAAAGAGAAAAGAAAATTGAAAATTTTTGTAATTAAATGTATTATTAAATAATTAAATTAATATGATAAAATGGGAGTATTAAGTAGAGGAGTGAGAAGAAAAAAGCAAGAAAAGAAAAGAAAAGAAAAGAAAGAAAAATAATATTATTATTTAAATCATGTAAAAATTGACTGTTTCAGAAACGTTCCGAAAAATTTTCAAAAATAGAAAATATTATTTTAAAATGCTTTGTGAAATCGGATTCGAGAAATACAATCTAATTTTTAATTAAAAATCTTGAAGTTTTCCGGCGATTCCGGCGACACCAAAACCGGTTGAATTTCGATAAATTCAGAAAAATCTCAAAAAATGCATTTAGATAAAAATGAGATTTTAAGAAGTAATGTGAAAGCCGTTCTAGAAATTCAACTCCGTTTGAAAACTAAAAATTCAGGTCGGTCAGCGATACCGATCGACACCGGTTTTAAAGATTTTACAGAATAATTCTGAAAAATTTTAAAAAATCATGAAAAATCTAAAATATTTAAAAACAGTATTTGAAACTGAAATCGGTAAAATCGGACTGTCAGAAAGGTCAATCAGGTAATACGCAGATATCGGGTTCCCGGTCCAGATCAGGGTTGACTCTAGGTCTGAGAATTCAGATTCGATACCAAATAATATAATTAATCACAAATCAAAAATAAATACCAAAAGAAAATTGAAACAATACGGTCGAAAAAATGGGGACACATATCTAGGTATGTATCCCGGGAACGGGGTGCTATACCTCCACACATTTGACTGGTAATTCACATTATTTTCTACCTTTAATTATTCTAGTATTGCATCTACTATTATCTTTGTTGATTGTTGATGGTAGTTCTAATTTTATTACTGGCACGAGCACAGTTCACCTTACATCATCACTTGTTTTCTTTGATGTTCAATATATCAATGGTGTTCCATTTAACTTGTTATTTGTTAGCCGATTAACTAAATCTTTGAGCAGTACCTTACTTTCTCTACTACCTCTTTTGTGTTTTCGGACCTTCAAATGAAGAGGGTGATTGGTGGAGAGCGTAAGCGTGATGGATTGTATTACCTTCAGTGCGATGATAAACATTTTGTGAGCACTGCAACTACTATTTCTGAGTCATCGCCTCTTCTGTGGCATTTTTGGTTAGGTCATGTATCTCTAAAATCAATAAGCATGTTATTTTTCTCCACTAAATCTTTATTTAAGTTGGAATGTACGTCTTTCCAACTAAGAAAACATTTTAGGCCCACTTTGCTTCTAAAGAAATATAAACGATGCATGTCTCATTTTGAAGTTATTCATATTGATATTTAGGGACCTACACGGATTAAATTTGTTACATGCCATTCATATTTTGTAACATTTATTGATGATTTTTTACGTATGACGTGATTGTTTTTAATGAAAGATCGATCTGATGTATTTTCTATGCTTAAAATGTTTAACATTTAGATTATGAATCAATTTAGTTGTTCTATAAAATTGTGTTTTAATAATGTCTAAAGAACGCATGCAATCTGCTTTTCAAGAATATTGTGCTTCTTTTAGTATTGTACATCAAACTACTTGTACTCACACACTACAACAAAAATGTGTTACTGAGCGCAAGAATCATCACCTTCTTGATGTTGCACGCTCAATTATGATACATATGCATGTTACTAAGTATTTTTGGAGTGACGCACTTTTAAGTGCTTGTTATCTCATTAATTGTGTTCTTTTGTTTTACATGTCGAAAACCATTTTCTACTCTTTACAAAGATGAAACCATGTTTGAACTTATACCAAGTATTTTTGGTTGTCTACGTTTTGTGCACGTGTTAGAAACAGGACATGATGTCCTGGGCTGTCAAGTTGTGTTTCTAGGATACTCTTGCACACAAAAGGGTTATTGGTGTTGGAACCCTCTAATTAAGAAATATATGACTTGGGTTGATGTAACATTTTTCAAAAATACACCATATTTTCTCCCCCTTCTTACTTTGCAGCTTCTTTTAGTTCTTTCCCTCTTCCCCTACCTATATCGACTAATTTTGATATCGTAGCTCAACTGGCCCTGAAAGTTTATCAACGACAACCAAAGCCAAATACCGAGGCTCAGCTCGTACAACCTTCACCACCTCCCTCATTGGTTGAGGCTCCTGCACCCCATTGCTCTCCGTAAAGGTGCCCCATCTTGTACTATTAAACATCCTATTGGTAACATTTTCTTTTCTCATCTTTCTCTAACATGTTCTGCCTTATCAAGTGATTGAGCTAGGATATCAAAGACAAAGGCACAAAATAACGGGTCGGGTGTGTCGTTGTCTGACGGCGTCTCTTAAAGGAATAACTAGAATGAGGTGGGTTTCGATTTCGAGCTTATGAAGTGCATTATATTAACAAAATCGTAAATATTACAAACTCACTTGCTTCAGATTAGAGGGTACACCGACATGGGCCCACCAATCGCCTCCTTCAAAATCTCTTTAAACACATTCTGGTCGAAATCGACGTTGTCCGACGAAGATGACAGCAGATTGAGCCACGGTTGCACATTTCATCTACCGTTCGCACATGCCTCCTTGTCCGCCCTCTTCACATGTGTGAGAAAGTCAACGTAGCTCACTTTCGCACTGATCTCCAGTCCACGCACGTATCTCAACGGGTGCAAACCATCTACAAAACAATAAATTAAAATAAGGTGAGAGTCTATTTGCAAATTGAATTTTTATTGCCGAAAACGACAAATTTTCGGATCCCTTCATGGGCGGGTCAAGGGCATTTACGTCACATTCCAATTTTTTTGGACGTACGCAAAAAATGGTTTCTTTCATAATTTCACAACAAAAATTCGGCGATATGAGAATAAATGTGAAGTGTCAGAAAATCCATCAGAAAATAGACGATGGAGAAATTAGGAACAATCCATTTATTAAGATATATCAGATTTTACACTAAGTGCAACACAACATAAATATCAAACCATGACCATTTGTAGCCATAATGCAGGAAAATAGGCAAGAAAGTATGCTCAAGAACAGTTATTATGGGTTAATAATACCAACAACCTCAAACTACTTACTGCAAGCTTCGCACGCATCCCCAGAGAGGATATAGAGATGTCAACAGATCAGAGAATATGGTTCTATCATATCCATTTTTTTAGTGCAAGGGGGGACCCAACCCCTCCTCGTATTAGAGAGACAATTCATTTTCTCAGTGGCAGTCGTCAAGCTTTGAACCCATGACCACTTTGTGTCATAGTCCAAAATCTTACCAACTTAGTCCTTGCTTGTTTGTGAAATAATCATGTTCTTATTGGTTTTATTATGCTAAAGGGGCACGTGGCTTCCTCGCTAGCACTTTTTGGGTGGGGCCAGGAGCACGTGCCCCCTTGCCCCTGGCTCCACCCCTGGCCTTATCCAATGTTTCAATTCCCACTTCTTATCATGAGGCCTTGTTAGATCATAAGTGGAAGAAAGTAATAGATGAGGAAATGACTGCTTTGCATCAAAATTAGATTTAGGATTTAATTACTCTGCCTTCTGAAAAGCAAGATGTTGGTTGCCGAAGGATATACGATGTGAAGTTTTTCTTTGATAAACAGGGAGAGGGATTGAATGCTCATCTTGTTGCCGAGGGCTATACCAGACATTTGGGGTTAACTATTTTGAGACCTCTCTTGTGGCCCATCTTCATTCTGTGGAGATCTTTTGTCGGTGATAATAGTCAAGCAGTGGCCACTATATCAGCTGGACATTAAAACACCTTACATGGTGATACAGGAGGTCTATATGACTCGGCCACAAGGCCATGAGACTCACGAGGAGCCTTCAAGAGTGTATCGACTCAAAAAGGCTATTTATGAGCTAAAGTAGTCACCTCGAGCTTGGTTTGACAAGTTCAGTACTACTGTTGCCCAATATGGTCTGAAGAGGTGTGTACTTGACCATTCCCGCTTTGTCCAACATTCCTCTACAGGTAGTATTGTCTTGATCGTATATATGAATGATATTGTGATATCTGGGGATGATATCGCATGGTATCACTGCCCTGAAGCATTACCTGGGAACTTATTTTCATATGAAAGGTCTTGGTCATATTCATTATTTCCTTGGAACAGATGTCGCTCGCTCTCCACAAGGTTTATCTTTGTCTCAACGAAAGTATCGCTGATTTATTGACCGAATCTGTATGTTAGGCTCCATGCCGATTGATACGCTGATGGATCTTGCTGATCGATTTGATCAGAACTTGGGTAATGCTCTTGAGGATCCTGGTAGATATCACATATTGATTGGAAAACTTATCTACCTACTGTTATCAGGCCTGAATTATATTTAATGTTAGCTTGTTGAGTCGGTATATGCAGACTCCTCATTAGCTTCACTTGGATGTTGCATGTTGCATAGTGCAGTATCTCAAGGGGGCACCTGGGAGAGAGTTATTTTGTCGGCCATCTTCTCATCTCAGTATTGTTGGTTACTCTGTGTTGATTGGGCTAGTGACCCTATTGATCATCGATCTATCAATGGCTATTGTATATTTGTGGGAGGTAACCTTGTCACTTGGCATAGTAAGAGGTAGACGGTAGTTGTTCGATCCAGTGTAGAGGCTGAATACTGAGCGATGACACACACTGCTTGTGAGAATAAAGTGGAATATGCCCATATCTTTTCATTACTGAGGGAATAGTGAAACATGATTTGAATTGAGAGCAAATTAGCATAATATACCAACCGATACAGATGGAGGAAACTTCACCCATTCGTCGATCTTAGAGGAAATGAATGTAGTGCATACAGCAAAACATGAAGGACTGGGTAAGACAGCATGAAGACGTGATGCATAAAAGGTAGCCACACTGAAGCATCAAGCGAATCAGCAAAATGAGATATGAGATTCTATTAACCACGCTGATTGACCTCAATCCCTTGGTAAGGTTCTTTTGACAAGCTGCTCTGCTGAGAAATATTCAGCAAAGCTCATTCTGATCATGGTTCCCATTTGATTCTATCAAAGGCTTCACAGTTAAATACAGTTCAGCCAAAAAAGCATTGTTCTTTGCTTGACCTCTCACATGCAGTGAATTGTAAATGTCATGTGCATTCTCAACCTCGTCAAAAACGTCTCTCTGCCTGTTTGCTTAAAAAGAAAAATAATGTCTCTGCCATACTCTGTTCAGGCAAAAGCTTAGAAAGGGTTTTCCATATCGACTTGCAAATATTGATGCATAAAATACGCTCCGGTGGCCTGCACTCGGGCATAGAGAAACTGCCACCGATTCACACGAGATTTCTTAATCTCATGAGAGAGCACAATATATGCCAGCACTTGGCATGGAAAAACTGCAGTTTGTCCACATGAGAAAATTGCTTCATCTCATGGATCAGTAGGTAAGAGGTTATAATAAAATATCATCACAAAAATAGGACAAAATGCATGGATGTTAGAAATCAATAAGTTCAAAAAGGCGTATCGTGAACGTCGTTACACCTCGTAGTCAGGGATGTTGGACAGAAGCCCATCACCAACCAAGAAGTAGAAGCTTCAAAAGAACCATCCTAATATATAGCCCATTATTGGCTTGACTGAAATACGCTGCTCTAGGGTCAGCATCTACGTCCACTGTAATCTGTGAAGTAATAAAAGGGTGTCAGTTCTATTGCTCAAGGAAAGAAAATGTGTGTGACACCAAATAATTCGAAAAAGTGCGGTTATTTACTTCATCAAGCCGTGGGAGAGGATGCATGACAACAGCATGCTTTGGCATCATGCTCAACACTTTCTTGTCCGCTATGTACTTGCCACGAGCTGCTTCATGAACATCTATCCTCTCTCTGAACCTCTCTCGCTGAATTCTTGTCTGATATATGACATCACACTTGGAAGCGACTTCAAATAAATATGTGCTTTCTTCCCATTCCACACCCTGTGATGTTTGGTAATCTTTTATATCATCCTGTAAAATATCATATCCATTCAGTTCTGGCCAAATATCCTAACAATAAATACAATTTCAAATGAAAGTTGTGTAGGCATGTTTAATAATAAACACCAAGAACTGAAGGATTTTTTTAACTGAAAAAAAGGTGTTGTGAGAACTAAGAAACAACAATCATCAATAAGATATCATCATTAAGCTAAAAGTTGATAATAACAGAAATTCAGACCTTCATCTTTACAATACCTGGAGAGAATAAATCTTGATGTCTCAGTACTTAGCAATTAGGTAAGCCAATGATCTAACTGTTCTCCCATTAGCAAGATCTCCAACTAACCCCAGTCTAATTCCATCCAGTCTACCAATCTCTCGTTCAATGGTGTAGACATCCAAAAGGGCCTGTGCACAGACAAGAATGATTAGAGTTTGAGATGAAACAGATGCATCGAGCAGTAACTAAGAGCAGTCAATGACGAAGAATAATTATGTAGGTTAACTAAAATAATCACAATAATCACTGTTTTTTATTAGTCAATGATGAAGGATAATTTGTGTAGGTCAAATGAAATGAGTCAATAGTTGCAGTTTATCCTTGAAATGTCGCAATCAAGCGCCTTGATTTCGTGCACTTGTGTAATGTCAGAGAAATAGTCCAATGTCTACATAAAGATGGAGTTCCCATATTATTAAATCCGAGGTTGCTGAGAGGATGGACGACACCAGTAGAGTCAAGGATGCAACAGTATTAATGTATGAAGCTATCCAGCCATTTGCTGTCTATCAAAGTAAATATGGGGCTGAACTGAGGGTAAGATGGATGGGTCTACATTACAACAATAGCTTTCATGGAAGCCCAACTAGGATTAAAATAAAATGATCTAAAACACTCATATAAGATAATGAAGTGTCGAACAGTTAGATTATGCAGGTACCTCTAATGTAATATGGAATGAAGTTGTCAACAGACAATTTAATTCGGAATCATACAATCATCTAAGCCATCAGTTGATACATGGTGACTCAATTTAAAGTAGGGGTACGTTTCATTTTCCTGATTACGATATCCTAGCCAACCAATTATATTATATCCGCTTCACATGTGATGTAAACATTTTCATTGAACATGCATCTAGCAATTTGAAAGTTCATCCCATGGGATTATCATTACTGTGGTAATAATGGAAGAATGAAAACAGTAATGAATGTGGAGGTGATGACCTCTCACCAGCGTTTTAAATATCAGATATCGGCAATATACCAGTCAGCAAAATTATATACCGGACACCAGATATCGGGTGATATATCGCGATATGGTACTAAATATCGGAGGTCATATAGAATGGAGAATATACATGTGATTGCCTACATCAATCATATAAAATTACTTAAAGCAAGTTTAGGATCATAGACTCAACAAGAAGCATGTATAAAATTGAGAAAATTGATCATCACAGAATAATGAATATCCTCCAACAATATCAATGCTACAAGTACATTATATCAATAAGAAGCATGTAAATAAGATATCATTGTTATTAAAACCACAACTAACATGAACACAAATCATAACAATCCAATAATTATAGAAAGAGAGACAGAGAAAGAGAGACTCAGAAAGGGAGAGATAAGAGACAGGGAGACAAAGATAGAGAAAGAGATAAAAAAAGAGAAATGGAGAGAGACAGACAGAAATAATGAGAGAGAGAGAGTGAGAGGGAGACAGAGACAAAGAAGAGAGAGATGGAAACAGAGATATAGAAAGAGAGATGGAGAGTGGGGTCCAGAGAGATGCATCGGGGAGAGAGATGACGTTGTCGAGAGAGAGAGAAGAGAGGAGGCGTTGTCGCGAGAGAGGAGAGATGGCATCGTCGAGGGAGAAGAGAGATGGCGCGGGGAGATCGAGGAGCAATTCGGGGAGAGAGGGAAAGGGGGAGAACCGGTGTCCAGGGAAGTGTCGAGGGTGATCGCAATCGGAGAGGTGAATTTCGCCGGTGCTCTAGCTCGAGAGAGAGGTAGAATTATTTTTTCTTCTTTTTTCTTATGTTTTCTTCTGTTTTCTTTTTATGTAACATAAGCGGGTTGACCCGCTTCATTAGCGAGTTGTGGCCCACTTTTTTTAAGTTTGATTTTATATAATGAAGCGGGTCGGGTTTTATCTCTTCCTTAGCCAATTTAGTGGGTTGTGACTCGAACCGGATTGCAAAACGATAGGCCAATTTAATGGGCGATATTTTCAACTTAGATATCGACCATATGGCGATATATTGGCTCATATTGGTCTAAAATGATATCCGATAAAATTTTACACTTATCGTATCGTTTTGAATAAAATATCGATATATTGGACGAGACTTAAAACATTGCCTCACACACGTATAATCATGCAAAAAGAATACAACCCACTAAATTGGCTATGAAGTTGTGTATATTACACAAAAAGTGGACCTATTCTATTTTCTGACTACAGTATATGCACAAATGCCAACAATAGTGAATTTGCTGCGTTAAGAAAACTTGACCAAGAATCCATATATGTGGGGGCTATGATGATTGAGAAATAGAGAAAGAAGTTGCGTTTTGTGTGGCTGTATTGGATGGCTTGCATTCTCCTATATGACAGGGTCGGCTTGGAATTATCAAAAAAAAGAAGACAAGTTTAGTTTATTTAAGACAAGAACATTGTTAGTAAGTTTTTTGACACTTCACCAAGTCTTTCAACTTCTCCCATTAACTTAACATCATTGAAGGTTCTCACATATGAAAGATTGTGCAAGTGGGGATCTATGGAAAAAATTTCATCTCGTCTCATTCTTGCTACCGTTACCTGTATTTTTGGTTTGTTTAGTGATTGAAGTAGAGTAACAGTTATTTGCATTGCTACCGCTATGCTTGAGTAAACTTGAACTTTAAAGAGACTTTTTAAACTTGAGAAAATATAACACCGGCCTGATTATGAGGCGTGTATGAGCCTAACAAGACTTATAAATCAGTAGCCACCACATTTTATATATTTTAGAAGTTTCATATGATTTAGACGAGGCATATAGAAATATTCTTATTTGAACAAAAAAGTATTCTGGCCAAGGATCAAGATTTGAAGTCATTCTTGATAAGCATAGCTTAAATTGTATTGATATCAACAATGGCTTTTAATGTCAATATCATCAATATCAGTTTCGTCTTGTCTCATTCTAGCTACTGTTACCTATTTTTAGTTTGTTCATTGAAATAGAATATAAGTTATTTGCATTGTTATTGTTGTATTTGAGTAAAATTTGAACTTAAAAGAGACTTTTTAAAATTGAAAAATATAGTAGTAGCATGATTATAAATCGTGTATGACCATAACAAGACTTGAAAATCAATAGCCACCACTTTTATATTTTATTAGTTCCATTAGATCAAACATGGCATGATAGAAATATTCTTATTTGAACACAAAATATTCTGGCCAAGGGTCAAGGTTTGAAGTCCCGATTAGCATGGCTGAAAATCTTGGTATTGATATCAAAATCAGCTAATGATTTTTAATATCAATATCATCAATATCGATTTTTAATATCAATATCGTCAATATCATTGATATTGAACAAAAAATATTCTGGCCAACAGTCAAGATTTGAAGTCATTCATCATAAGCATAGTTTAAAATCTCGGTATTGGTGTCGATATCAGCCAATAGTTTCTAATATCAATATCGTCAATACGGTTTTGTTTTTGTCTCATTCTTGCTAATGTTACTTATTTTTGGTTTGTTCAGAGATTGAAGTACAATACCGATTATTTGTATTGATTGAAGTAGAATACCAATTATCTGTATTGTTACTGTTGTATTTGAGTAAAATTTGAATTTAAAAGACTTTAAAACTGAAAAAGATAGTAGTGGCATGATTATAAGGCGTGTAAGGGCCTAACAAGACTTGAAAATTAGTAGCCACCATTTTTATATATTTTAGGAGTTCCATTAGATCAAACAAGGCATATAAAAATATTCCTATTTGAACAAAAAATATTCTAGCCAAGGGTCAAGGTTTGAAGTCATTCCCGATAAGCATGGTTTAAAACTTTGGTATTATTATCAATATCAGCCAATGGCTCTTAACATCAATCAGTGTTGTTAAAAGGCACAGTGAGGCGCGTACCTGAGGCGCGAAACCAACGCGAGGCGCAGCGAAACGTGCGCCTCATTTGCGCCTCGCATGTCACGCAAGGTGCGCCCAAAATGAATTTAGATGCACCTCAATATGAACTATGTTTCCTCTTCTTCTCCTCCCCATCTTCTTTCTCTTATTGTTATCGGTGTTGTTGCTCCTTTAGTGTTGGTGCTAGTTGAACTGTTGTTATTTCTCCCCCTCATGATGCTAATCTTTTACTGCCTTTTGTTGCTGTTACTATGCACATTTTTCTTGTCTTTATTAATATTTTTAATTGTTAACTTGTTATTTGTTGTGCATTTTATGATTTTATCCTTGATTTCATAATCTTTCAAATTAAGAAAAATGAAATAACAGTTGCGCCTCACTTCAATGAGACGCCACGCATCGCTTGTGCTTTGCACTT
Organism: Agave tequilana; assembly: GCA_038442645.1. Lineage (NCBI taxonomy): Eukaryota > Viridiplantae > Streptophyta > Magnoliopsida > Asparagales > Asparagaceae > Agave > Agave tequilana. The sequence continues at coordinate 30,252 of JAVJIF010013738.1, forward strand.
CACACACATTAGGGTTTTTGCGTCTCAACAGCACTGACAATAATATCGACAATATTGATTGTCTTGTCTTATTCTTGCTATTGTTACCTATTTTTGGTTTGTTTAATGATTGAAGTAGAATACCAATTATTCGCATTGTTACAATTGCCTTGTTACTATTGTATTTGAGTAAAATTTGAACTTAAAGAGACTTTTTAAAACTAAAAAATATAGCAGTAGCGTGATTATAAGACGTGTATAAGCTTACAAGATTGAAATCAGTAGCCACTACTTTAATATATTTAGAAGTTCCATTAGATCAAACAAGACATAATAGAAATATTCTTATTTGAACAAAAAGTATTCTAGCCAAGGGTCAAGGCTTGAAGTCATTCCTAATAGGCATCATTTAGAATTTCAGTATTGGTAGCGATATCAACCAATCATTTTTAATATTAATATCATCAATATCAATTTTTTCTTGTCACATTCTTACTAATGTTACCTATTTTTGGTTTATTCAGTGATTGAAGTAGAATACCAGTTATTCACATTGTTACTATTGCATTGTTGCTATTGTGTTTGAGTAAAATTTGAAATTAAAGAGAGTTTTTTAAACTAAAAAATAGCAATGGCATGATTATAAGGCGTGTAAGAACCTATAAGACTTGAAATCAGTGCTCACCACTTTTATATATTTTAGAAGTTTCATTAGATCGAACAAGGCATAATAGCAATTTTCTTATTTGAACAAAAAGTATTGTGATCAAGAGTCAAGGTTTGAAGTCATTCCTAATAAGCATGGTTTAAAAATCTCGGTATTGATATCAGCCAATCATTTTTAATATCAATATCATCAATATCGGTTTTCTTTTGTCTCATTCTTCTTATTACCTATTTTTGATTTGTTCAGTGATTAAAGTAGAATACCAATTACTTGCATTGTTACTGTTGTATTTGAGTAAAATTTAAACTTAGTAGACTTTTTAAAAATGAAAAAAAATATAGTAGTGGCATGATTATAAGCGAGTATGAGCTTAACAAGACTTGTAAATCAGTGTCCACCACTTCTATATATTTTAGAAGTTTCATAAGTTCAAGCAAGGCATAATAGAAATATTCTTATTTGAACAAAATCAAGGTTTGAAGTCATTCCTAATAAGCATGGTTTAAAATATCGATATCTGTATCGGTGTTGGCCAATGGTTTTAATATCAATATTATCAATGTCGATTTCATCTTCACATTCTTGCTACTATTACATGTGTTTTTGTTTAGTTCAGGGTTTGAAGTAGAATACTAATTATTTGCAATGTCATTGTTGTATTTGAGTAAAATTTGAACTTTACATAGACTTTTTAAAACTGAAAAACATAGCAATGGCGTCATTATGAGGCATGGAGTCTAACAAGACTTATAAATAAATAACCACAACATTTTATATCTTTTAGAAGTTCCATAAGATCATGCAAAGTGTAAAAGAAATATTGTTATTTTGAATAAAAAGTATTCTAGCCAAGGATCAGAAATAATTCCTGATAAGAATGAATCAAAATCTCCGTACCGATATCAGCATCGACTAGTGGGTTTTAAATCAAAATCGTTAAAATCATCAATATCGGCAATATCAGCTATATTGGAAATATCGGCTCTCATATCGATCAATATTATAGCGTCAATATGGTATTGGGTACCTCAAACCCAATATGATATTGCCGATATTATATCAGAATTAGGCAATGAAACTATGCTGATAAGGATATTCAAGATTATACAGATATTTTCTTGCATGTAGGGTTAGTAAAGCTTAATCTCTTATGACACCCCCAAACTCAATGATGTCCTACTTCATAAGTTTGTTCATTCTTGGATTTTTCATTAACATAGCGGAAGGGAAGAAAGGATGCATGTAGCTGCCCTAAAAGTTTGGCACAAAGGCTTTGTTGTTTTTGTCTCTCCGAACAGAGATCAGTAACTGCTTTTATTTTCTTAACATTATGGATTATTTTTGATGCACTTTATTTGGAAATGAGGATTTAGTAAATAAGTTAAAGGTCATGTAGTTCAGCCACCATGTTAAGTCGGACCAACCCAAAGCCCACCAACCAAGTAGTCATTATAGCTATTATTGTAAAAACTACTTATGGATTTTTAATATCTCCAAACATTTGGAATAGATTATGTAATCCTAACACTTCAGAATTAAATGGCCTCGTGACGGTGATAATAGCTCCTTCTACGCTCACAGTATGACTACCATTCACAAATACCCAACACTATCTCAATGATTGAGTTTGAAGGTAACACTCTTACATTCTCTCATGACATCCCCTTGGAGTTCGCTATTTTTTTCCTTGAAATTTTATTAGGATTGCAAATGCTCCCATGGTCCATGCTAATTGGGATTTTCTTTATCCTCTTAAGAATAAGTCTTCGCTTGATCTTGAACTTCCATTCACCAAGGAAGAAATTAGCGTGTCTTTGATTGGGTAGTGATAAAGCATTGGGCTTGACTGGTTTTAGCATGATTTTTTGTCAAACTTTTGAAATCTTCTGATGAGGGATCTTATGAAATTTTTGAAGCCAATGCTTCAAGACATTTTTATCAATTGGTACCAAAGATGGAAGATGCTTGCAAATGGGTGACTTTGGCCTGATTAGTCTAATCATCGACACTTACAAGATTGCCTCCAAAGTGCATACCTCACATCTCCAACTAAACCCTCATTGACTCCTAGCAATCAGCTTTCATCAAAGGGAGAGATGTTCTTGACTATGTGGCATCCATTCAAGAAGCCATCTAGCTATCTTTCTTAAGTTGGATTTCCAGAAGACCTTTAATATGGTGAAGGCCTTTAGCATGGTGAATTGGGAGTTTCTACTTGATACTCTTTGTGGCCGACGCTTCGGTGAAGAGTAGTTGAATTGGATCTCCTAGTGTTTTAAGTTTTTAACATCATCTACCTCATCAGTTCTTGTTAATGGTAGCCTTGGTCGATATTATTGCAAAAGAGACCTCGGTCGGCTCTATCCTTCCTTTTCAATATCTTATGGTGTTACAAAATTCTCCAAAAAGCTTTTGGTGTGGGAATACATTTTAAAGACGTTTTCTCATCTCTAAGCATCTTCAACCTCCAAAATGTCAGTAACACACTTGTGTTTCTCCTACGCATGTTGCATCACTAACGAACCTCAAACTTATTTTCTATTGCCTTCAGTTCCTTTCCGGTTTGAGCAATATCAACTTCTCCAAATTATTCATCTACAACCCTGCTCTAATGAGGAATATTTCAACAATGCTGCACAAATCCTCAATTGTCAAGTTGAGCTTCTCCTTCACATATTTAGGCATTCGTGCCAAAACCAACAAAGGTTCTTCTAGTCTGAGTGGTAATCAGTCATTGATAAATTTGATAAGCAACTTGAATGCTAGCAATGACATTGTTTATCCCATGGAGATAGGCTAACTCTTCGAAACTTTGTCCTCATCACAATTCTTCTCTCTTGGATATCATACTTCTACTGGCCGAATCGGGCACTCAAGAAAATTAATTCCATTAGAAGGGCTTCCTTTTGGAAAAGGTCAACACATTTTCAATTATAAATGGAGGCTCCTGCCTTCTGAACTAGGAACTTGTTTGCTCTCCAGGAGAGAGAGTTAGCATTAGAGCGTTTAATTGACAAATCTTTGTCAATTCAACATGGGCTTGCTAAATTGCGATAGAAACTGCTCAATGCCCATGATTCTCCTTGAATCACTTTAGTCACAATTCTAGAGGCACAATTGAATCTGAATTTTAAAATTGGCTTCACCATGTGGTTTCCCCTTTCTGAATAGGCATGTTGCCTCCAGTCATCGACTTAAAAAAGGATAACCATTTTCATAATCTCTGCGGGGACATCGCTTTGTTTGGGATGCCTAGGCAACAACCACCAGTCTCCACATGATTGCCACCAACCTGAGGCCACCATTCATCTGCTGCAGATGCAGGGTTAGGAAGGCTCCAATTTTTCACTCCAACCCATCAAGAAAAGCTTCCCTCAATGCAAATGATGGTTAGAGAATTTGGAGATTGCTAACTTCTAGATCCCTCGGTGTCCAATCTCTATCATCTCTGTTTCACCTCCCTGCCATATCTTTCATATGGAAACTAGTGCCTCTTAAAGCCTGTGTTTCTTGTACCTTGCCACTAAGGGGAGTCCTTGCAACTAATGTTTTTCTCGATTGGAATTTTTCTAATAGATTTTCATGCCCTTTGTGTGTCGGTCCGCCGGAAACCCAATCTCATCTCTTCCTACATTGCCATGTTAACAGACATATTTGCTAACCTTTTAGATGCAGTGTTCTAAATGGCGGCCACAACGTCTATATCGGCCGGGAAAATTTATCGGGGATGAGGATATATCGGGGACATATCGGGGATATTTTCAAAATTCGGATGTCAAAATCGGACTGTAAATATACATATCTTCTTGTCTTAAATTGCATCTCAATAAGACAATATATGCATAAATTATATAAAGCTACATAAAATATCATACTTATATGTTTAAGATATACTTAACTCGATAATTTGCATTAAGCTTATAAATGCATAATCACTATCCAAATGTAGAATCTTCACAAATGTCATATTGTCACATCGCTCGAATTACCCAAATATCTAACCTAGAAATTGAACGTGAACGCTATATCGGGTCCAAAATCGCCGAAATTGCGGCCGATATATCGGGTCCATGCCGATTTATCGGCGATTTTGGGTGAAAATCGCTATATCGGTTTGGATGTGCCAAATCATTGCGGTTAGGTGCCGTAAACGCAATATCGGCGCAATATCTGGGTTATATCGGGGATATTTAGAACACTGTTTAGATGCTCCACCATAATCTCCTGATGGCTCACTTCTCTGTGATATCTTTTGGACTAAATAGCATAAGATATGTATTAGAGTAGTCAGGGACATGATTGTAATTTCCATTATCTTATTAATCTATACATAAAGGCTGCAAACCCATCTAGGGTTAAGCCGACTATTTCCAATTCCACATGGTATCACAACAATACCTTCTTGTACTGTGAGATCCCAACCTCATCCGCACTCACTGCAATTTTTTCTTCCCATCCTTGCCATCGCGATTCGCGACTCTTCCCTGTCTCTCCTCTCGCACTCGTCACAGCCTCTCCCTTCCCCTGCCCTCGCTCCTCTCCCCTGCCTCTCCTCTGAAATCACCGACTGCTCTTCCTCCTTCCCCTGCTCTCGCGACCCTCCTTTGCTTCTTTTCTGCACTTGCCACACATCCATCTTCTTCCCCTGACCTCATGGTCCTTCTACTGCCCTCTCATGCTGCCACCCGCACCTCCTCCTCTCTTGCCCTCATCGATGACTGTAAGCACTTGATCTCACCTCGATGACAGCAACCACCTACTTTGATTCTGTCGAGGTTCCCTGACCTCTTCTCTACTCTGTTTAACATCAAAGCATGTATTTGCACTTCCTCTGCTTTGGTCTTCATAGAAGATCAACTCCTCTGCTCTCGTCTATTCCTCCAGCCACCTGTTTTGACTTTGCCGGCAACGTCTGATGATTCTTCTGTCTTGGTCGAGAGCTACTGCAATGTGACTCTTGGATGTCTTCTCTGAGCAGTGCTGACCACTTTATCTACCTCTGATATTATGCCTTGTTCCCTCTATTTCTATTGTTGTTCGTTGTATCTCATGCGTGTCTGTTCTTGATTACATTGCTATATGGTGTTTTGTTGCTCCATCTATGATCTGCAGCCTCTGTTGATGCTTCTATTTCACTGGTTCTTGTGGCCTACCACCTCTGCTGATTGTGTGGCAATCTCGTTTCTGTTCTCCAATTCACTATCCTTGTTCTTTATATCTGCTATCTAATTTCTCTGCACATATGACTGATTATAAGGATAATCATGATCCTGTTGAAATTCAAATTACTACTTCCAAGTTGAATGAGAAAAACTATTTCTTGTGGACACAATCTGTTAGAATATACCTTATTACAAGGAGGAAGCTGAAGTTTATCACTCCTAAGAAACCTTCCTTTTCTAATGCAAAAATCCCCAGAAACCACTAAAGAAGAGTGGGATAGTGAAAACTCTATGTTCATGACTTGGCATTGGAATAGCATGGAACCAAACTTTTCTCCTAACTTTACATTTAATACAATGGCTAAGGCAATTTGGAATGCTTCTCGTGTTACATATTCTTTGGAGAATAATACCTCTCGGGTTTTTAAGGTGTATGAGGAGGTATTTAGCCTTCCTCATGGCGACAAGTCCATAGCAGAGTACAACAACTAGTTTAGGGGTATGATTGATGAGTTGAACCAGTATATCCCCTCACTAGTAATCTAGAGACTGTTAGGTGACAACGTGAGGATTTGTATGTCTGCATGTTTGTATCTGGACTTAACACTACACTGCATCCACTTCGTGGACAATTCTAAACCAGGGAGAATGGTATTTTGACCTTTCAGAATGTCCTCTCATGTATCTCGTAGGCAAAAACGAATGCTTCTATACCTACATGTACTGAGACTCCATCTTCAAAGACTTCTGCCTTGTATTCTTCTTCCGGACGTGGCTCCACTAAAGGTCGTGGCTTACTGCCTTGTGGACGTGGTGGCACCCGTGGTCGTGGTACTAGCTGTGGTGAGTCCCCTCGCTATACTTATTGCTAGCAGACCAGTCACACTATGAATTGATGCTGGACACTTCACAGCAAGCCAGACTAGGCCTCACTTGCTTCATCCTCTTCATTTGCGTGTATGCTTGACAACACTAAGTCTTTGGATATCTGTCATCTCCTCTCGCTTCACAGGAATCTTCCACTGAGTCTACCACTACCGAGGCCCTGTACTTCTCAGTCGCAAAGAGTATGACTCCCTTCTGAATAAGATACAGCCCACCACTATCTCTAATGTAGCTACTCTAGCAAAATCAGGTGTCTCCTGCCTAGCCAGCTCTACTTTATCCTCCTGGGTCATTGACTTTGGAGCCTCCTGTAGTGCCCCGATCCCACGGATACGAAGACACTACTGCGACGTACATACGCAGGGCGTTAGTACCTTCACGTATGTACGCTAAGCATCAGTACAATACTGGGGTCAGAGTACGAAAATACGTGGTAATATACAGTTCAACACAAAAGTACAAGTGCTCGTCATCACAGACTGTGACATAATATTACATAAGTATTGCATCACCAGAAAGAGCAAAAGTAGGCTATACAAGGTACTAAAGATAAGAACTCACGGCTGAAAGAGAATCTCGCGAGCATGGCAAGACGGGAGAAAACAACGGCTGATCTGCTTGCTCCCTAAGGAAGGCTTGGCCCTCAACTGAAGGGTCCAACTCAGTCCAAGCTTCAAGATCTGAACATGCAAGTCCAGAGTTATCAGAAAGTAACCCAACGAGTGTAAGAAGAAACCAAGTGGCAAGTATAAATAATAGCAAGTGTACCAGGTCAAGTGTTATGTACTTAAATAATGGAAGCATGGAATAACCACAATAAATAGTATAATATGGAAACAACATTAAAAATTCATGTGGTATGAAGTCAAATTATCAAGTAATTATTAAGACTTGTCCAATTTGTATGTTTCGGTATATGTCCATACCATATACCTCCGCATACAAGTCGAGCGAGGTTGGTTATTGAAAACTGATGGAGATCGAAGAACCATGTTTAGAATGGCTCCCGTGCATGCGCGGGACAACGGTCCAAGAGTATCCGGTACTGAGCCGGAATGTACCGCTAGGTACCGGGTCTTACTATATGCTCATAGGACTTAGTATATGCCCGTACATGAATAAGGTGTCACCACTCCCCAAAGGAATAGACACGGGATTACGACACACCCGGCAGGAGGCAGGGGAGTAGAGATGCCAGTACACCCCACGGAAACACCTGGTAACCTCTAGGTAGAATCCTAAGTATTATTTGTATAATATTTGTATGGCTATCATAAATACGGAAGCTATATCGGTACCCATCAATTTCCCCCGTCCCAGTGTAAGTTGTTTAATTATTACAGATTGTCCAGTGATAATGTCCACAATGTGTTCCCAGTAATCCAATATCCATGGTCATCCAATTACGGGGATCAGGAGTATAATATCAGGAGTCTCCTTATTTTAGGGGTTCAAGTATACAGGGGTTCAGGAGTACCAGATGGTAACAGTAAAATTATCATGTCAGGTCCCCATAAAAGTGGTAATCATGAATAAACATTATAGTACAAGTGTCAGGTGCAATAGTATCCAGTCAGGTGTCATGGTATCAGGTTAAGGACTTAATATGTCGGTGTCAGGTAAGTTGAATATAGAGCCACAATATCATATGTCAACTCGTATAACAATGCATCATGTATTAAAAGCCAGAATAGCAATTATTACGTAATGACGGTAACAAGACATTCGCATGATAATATATCTACAATAAACGCTAGAGTAACAATCACTAAGCATGAATTGATGATAACAAAGTACTCGCCTAAAACCAGAACACGACACCGAGCTAGAATCCGGGAAATCCGCGAACATGCACGTGCATGCTACTAATTCATATTAATATATATATATATATATTAGAGAGAGAATGAGAGAGGCGAGAGAGAGGAATTAGTTAAATGGAGAGGAGGCTACAAGAGAGAGCTAGAGAGAGTTGTAGGAAAGAGAGAGGGGAGTTGTGTTGTATAAGGAGGGGGTAAATAGGGGATGAATGAAAGGGTAAATAGGGAATAAAGAAAGGAGGTCAAAGAGGAAAGAAGGAAAAAGAAAGAAAAGAAAGGAAGGTAGAAAGAAGTGAAGAAAGAAGAAAGGAAAGAAGGGGGTGGGTGACCGGCAGCTCTGGCCGCCGCCGCCGGCCAGGGGCAAGAGCCGCCGCCAGAGGGGGCGTCGCGCGGCCTGGGCCCAAGGAAGAAGGGTGGAGGTGGAGGGTTTAGGTGTTTTGTTGGTGATGTTGCTGTTGTGGTTGTTATTGTTGTTGAAGGTGGTGGTGGTGATAGTTAGAGATGGAGTTATGGTGGTGTAGGGAGTTGGAGGAGGAGGTGGAGATGGTGTTTGGGTGGTGGAATTGGAGAAATTAAGAGATTTGAAGGTGAATTTTGGAGAAGAAGATGGAGTTAGGGTGTGGGTTTTTTTGAGAAAATTAGAGAAGGGAAATGGGTGATTGAAGAGGAGGAAGGTGGGGAAAAGAAGAGAGGAGCTTGGGGAGTGGCGCCGACCAGGGGAGGGGACAGCGGCGCGGTGGTGCTGGGCGGTGGCGGTCAAGGAGAAGAGAAAGTGTGTTAGTGGGAGAGAAAGAGAAATGGAGAAATGAGGAGGAAAAAAAGAAAAAAAAAGAAGGAAAAGAGAGAGGGAAGAGTATGGTGGAGGAGTAGGGGGAATGGTGCTGCTCTCGGCAGAGGCATGGGGAGGACGGAAACAGGTGAAGAAATAAGAAAAGAAAAAGAAAAAGAAAAGAAATAGAAAAAGAAGAAAAAGAAGAAAAAGAAAAGAAAATTGAAAATTTTTGTAATTAAATGTATTATTAAATAATTAAATTAATATGATAAAATGGGAGTATTAAGCAGAGGAGTGAGAAGAAAAAAGCAAGAAAAGAAAAGAAAGAAAAATAATATTATTATTTAAATCATGTAAAAATTGACTGTTTCAGAAACGTTCCGAAAAATTTTCAAAAATAGAAAATATTATTTTAAAATGCTTTGTAAAATCGGATTCGAGAAATACAATCTAATTTTTAAATTAAAAATCTTGAACTTTTCCGGCGATACCGGTGACACCAAAACCGGTTGAATTTCGATAAATTCAGAAAAATCTCAAAAAAAACATTTAGATAAAAAAAATGAGATTTTAAGAAGTAATGTGAAAGCCGTTCTAGAAATTCAACTCCGTTTGAAAACTAAAAATTCAAGAATCGGTCAGCGATACCGATCGACACCGGTTTTGAAGATTTTACTAAATAATTCTGAAAAATTTTAAAAAATCATGAAAAATCTAAAATATTGAAAAACAGTGTTTGAAACTGAAATCGGTAAAATCGGACTCTCAGAAAGGTCAATCAGGTAATACGCAGGTATCGGGTTCCCGGTCCAGATCAGGGTTGACTCTAGGTCTGAGAATTCAGATTCGATACCAAATAATATAATTAATCACAAATCAAAAATAAATACCACAAGAAAATTGAAACAATACGGTCGAAAAAATTGGGACACATATCTAGGTATGTATCCCGGGAACGGGGTGCTATACCTCCACACATTTGACTGGTAATTCACATTATTTTCTACCTTTAATTATTCTAGTATTGCATCTACTATTATCTTTGTTGATTGTTGATGGTAGTTCTAATTTTATTACTGGCACGAGCACAGTTCACCTTACATCATCACTTGTTTTCTTTGATGTTCAATATATCAATGGTGTTCCATTTAACTTGTTATTTGTTAGCCGATTAACTAAATCTTTGAGCGTACCTTACTTTCTCAGCTACCTCTTGTGTTTTCGGACCTTCAAATGAAGAGGGTGATTGGTGGAGAGCATAAGCGTGATGGATTGTATTACCTTCAGTGCGATGATAAACATTTTGTGAGCACTGCAACTACTATTTCTGAGTCAATCGCCTCTTATGTGGCATTTTTGGTTAGGTCATGTATCTCTAAAATCAATAAGCATGTTATTTTTCTCCACTAGATCTTTATTTAAGTTGGAATGTACGTCTTTCCAACTAAGAAAACATTTTAGGCCCACTTTGCTTCTAAAGAAATATAAACGATGCATGTCTCATTTTGAAGTTATTCATATTGATATTTAGGGACCTACACGGATTAAATTTGTTACATGCCATTCATATTTTGTAACATTTATTGATGATTTTTTACGTATGACATGATTGTTTTTAATGAAAGATCGATCTGATGTATTTTCTATGCTTAAAATGTTTCACATTTAGATTATGAATCAATTTAGTTGTTCTATAAAATTGTGTTTTAATAATGTCTAAAGAACGCATGCAATCTGCTTTTCAAGAATATTGTGCTTCTTTTAGTATTGTACATCAAACTACTTGTACTCACACACTACAACAAAAATGTGTTACTGAGCGCAAGAATCATCACCTTCTTGATGTTGCACGCTCAATTATGATACATATGCATTTTACTAAGTATTTTTGGAGTGACGCACTTTTAAGTGCTTGTTATCTCATTAATTGTGTTCTTTTGTTTAACATGTCGAAAACCATTTTCTACTCTTTACAAAGATGAAACCATGTTTGAACTTATACCAAGTATTTTTGGTTGTCTACGTTTTGTGCACGTGTTAGAAACAGGACATGATGTCCTGGGCTGTCAAGTTGTGTTTCTAGGATACTCTTGCACACAAAAGGGTTATTGGTGTTGGAACCCTCTAATTAAGAAATATATGACTTGGGTTGATGTAACATTTTTCAAAAATACACCATATTTTCTCCCCCCTTCTTACTTTGTAGCTTCTTTTAGTTCTTTCCCTCTTCCCCTACCTATATCGACTAATTTTGATATCGTAGCTCAACTGGCCCTGAAAGTTTATCAACGACAACCAAAGCCAAATACCGAGGCTCAGCTCGTACAACCTTCATCACCTCCCTCATTAGTTGAGGCTCCTGCACCCCATTGCTCTTCGTAAAGGTGCCCCATCTTGTACTATTAAACATCCTATTGGTAACATTTTCTTTTCTCATCTTTCTCTAACATGTTCTGCCTTATCAAGTGATTGAGCTAGGATATCAAAGACAAAGGCACAAAATAACGGGTCGGGTGTGTCGTTGTCTGACGACGTCTCTTAAAGGAACAACTAGAATGAGGTGGGTTTCGATTTCGAGCTTATGAAGTGCATTATATTAACAAAATCGTAAATATTACAAACTCACTTGCTTCTGATTAGAGGGTACACCGACATGGGCCCACCAATCCCCTCCTTCAAAATCTCTTTAAACACATTTTGGTCGAAATCGACGTTGTCCGACGAAGACGACAACAGATTGAGCCACGGTTGCACATTTCATCTATCGTTCGCACATGCCTCCTTGTCCGCCCTCTTCACATGTGTGAGAAAGTCAACGTAGCTCACTTTCGCACTGATCTCCAGTCCACGCACGTATCTCAACGGGTGCAAACCATCTGCAAAACAATAAATTAAAATAAGGTGAGAGTCTATTTGCAAATTTGAATTTTTATTGCCGAAAACGACAAATTTTCGGATCCCTTCATGGGCAGGTCAAGGGCATTTACGTCACATTCCAATTTTTTGGACGTACGCAAAAAATGGTTTCTTTCATAATTTCACAACAAAAATTGGGCGATATGAGAATAAATGTGAAGTGTCAGAAAATCCATCAGAAAATAGACGATGGAGAAATCAGGAACAATCCATTTATTAAGATATATCAGGTTTTACACTAAGTGCAACACAACATAAATATCAAACCATGACCATTTGTAGCCATAATGCAGGAAAATAGGCAAGAAAGTATGCTCAAGAACAGTTATTATGGGTTAATAATACCAACAACCTCAAACTACTTACTGCAAGCTTCGCACGCATCCCCAGAGAGGATATAGAGATGTCAACAGATCAGAGGATATGGTTCTATCATATCCATTTTTTTAGTGGAAGGGGGACCCAACCCCTCCCCGTATTAGAGAGACAATTCATTTTTTCAGTCGCAGTCGTCAAGCTTTGAACCCATGACCACTTTGTGTCGTAGTCCAAAATCTTACCAACTTAGTCCTTGCTTGTTTGTGAAATAATCATGTTCTTATTGGTTTTATTATGCTAAAGGGGCACGTGGCTTCCTCGCTAGCACTTTTTGGGTGGGGCCAGGAGCACGTGCCCCCTTGCCCCTGGCTCCACCCCTGGCCTTATCCAATGTTTCAATTCCCACTTCTTATCATGAGGCCTTGTTAGATCATGAGTGGAAGAAAGTAATAGATGAGGAAATGACTGCTTTGCATCAAAATTAAATTTAGGATTTAATTACTCTGCCTTCTGAAAAGCAAGATGTTGGTTGCCGAAGGATATACGATGTGAAGTTTTTCTTTGATAAACAGGGAGAGCGACTGAATGCTCATCTTGTTGCCGAGGGCTATACCAGACATTTGGGGATAATTATTTTGAGACCTCTCTTGTGGCCCATCTTCATTCTGTGGAGATCCTTCGTCGGTGATAATAGTCAAGCAGTGGCCACTATATCAGCTGGACATTAAAACACCTTACATGGTGATACAGGAGGTCTATATGACTCGGCCACAAGGCCATGAGACTCACGAGGAGCCTTCAAGAGTGTATCGACTCAAAAAGGCTATTTATGAGCTAAAGTAGTCACCTCGAGCTTGGTTTGACAAGTTCAGTACTACTGTTGCCCAATATGGTCTGAAGAGGTGTGTACTTGACCATTCCCGTTTTGTCCAACATTCCTCTACGGGTAGTATTGTCTTGATCGTATATATGAATGATATTGTGATATCTGGGGATGATATCGCATGGTATCACTGCCCTGAAGCATTACCTGGGCACTTATTTTCATATGAAAGGTCTTGGTCATATTCATTATTTCCTTGGAACAGATGTCGCTCGCTCTCCACAAGGTTTATCTTTGTCTCAACGAAAGTATCGCTGATTTATTGACCGAATCTGTACGTTGGGCTCCATGCCGATTGATACACTGATGGATCTTGCTGATCGATTTGATCAGAACTTGGGTAATGCTCTTGAGGATCCTGGTAGATATCACATATTGATTGGAAAACTTATCTACCTACTGTTATCAGGCCTGAATTATATTTATTGTTAGCTTGTTGAGTAGGTATATGCAGACTCCTCATTAGCTTCACTTGGATGTTGCATGTCGCATAGTGCAGTATCTCAAGGGGGCACTTGGAAGAGAGTTATTTTGTCGGCCATCTTCTCAATCAGTATTGTTGGTTACTCTGTGTTGATTGGGCTAGTGACCCTATTGATCATCGATCTATCAATGGCTATTGTATATTTGTGGGAGGTAACCTTGTCACTTGGCATAGTAAGAGGTAGACGGTAGTTGTTCGATCCAGTGTAGAGGCTGAATACTGAGCGATGACACACACTGCTTGTGAGATGGTTTGGATTCAGTCGTTGCTGTGTGAGATGGGTGTGGTTACTTCTCAGCCTATAGTGACGTTTAACGATAACTAGGCAGCTATATATTACTGACAATCCTATGTTTCATGAGCGGATGACGTATATCAAGGTTGATTGTCACTTCATTCGAGATATGATCATGGCCCAGCGGATTGTCACCTCCTATGTCTCGTCTGGGGGCACAACTTGGTGATACCAAGGTTTTGTTTCGCAAGCCTTTTTTGATTTTGTGTAACAAGTTGGGCAAGATAGATATCTATACTCCAGCTTCAGGAGGAGTATTAGAGTAGTCGGGACATGATTTTAATTTTCATTATCTTATTCATCTATGCAATAAAGGCTGCAAACCCATCTAGGGTTAAGCCAACTATTTCCAATTCCACAATGTGTGTCAACCGCACAACATTGACGGTGTGACTGCATCACTATGGCAGTAGTATGGATAGTTTGGTGGGAGCAAAACTTGCACACCTTCAAAGACAGACCCCAAACTGGTTCTCTCTCTATCAATGTGCTCAGTTTTCCTTGACTTTGGTGTACTTGTTATTCTAGAAATCCTACTGTATCCTCTTCTTTGGGTACTTTTCACCCTGTACGTTCCTCTTGATTTCTTCCTTACCTCTTCTGGAGGTATGCTTTCTTGTAATAATTTTGAATATGAAATCAGATCATCCTCTGTTATTCTTCCTTTCAAAAGAAAAGCATGATATTGACATAATACAACCATTCAATGCTACAAAATTGACCATAAAGTTATAAAATGTGGGTTTGAAGGCTTTTAATTGATTCCAATGCCCAACAACGATAACCATTATCCACATGGTTGTTTGTCCATATTTACATAATACATAATGTTTCAGTGGGAGGTTCTGAAGGCAATGTTTTAAATGTCAGATATCGGGGAAATGTCGGATGTCGTAATTGAATGTCGGATTTCGGATTTCGGAAATATTTCGGGGCCATCTAGTAAATTTCGGATGTCATGATGGATAACAAATATATATCCTAAATGATTAAATAATGTAATTTTAAAATTCTTATTAAAGTAATATATACACAACTTATGTAAAATTATATAAATATGTTTAGAATAAGAATACTTACCTTAACATTTTACATACACTCACTAATCCATTATAGAAATTTCTCAATTGCTTCAACTTTCAAGACCAACCAACATATTGAGTTTTTCCCGAAATGTCGGCTGAAATTTTCCCAAAATGTCGGCCAATATATCGGATTTTTTTTTCAAAATGTCGGCCGACATTTTGAAAAACGCCATTTCAAATGCGGGTGGGGATGTCGTGGCGGTGAGGGCTTAAAAACGAAATGTAGGTCGACATTTTAGAAATGTCGGCCGACGTTTAAAACACTGTCTGAAGGAAAAATCTTAAAAAACAAGCTTTCTGAAAAGTACAATATCATAATTTCTAAGGAGGAGGTTTCATAAATATTGTCAAACAAAATTATATTTCACTTTTCTTCAAGTACATTACTCCAAGTTTTAAATTCATGTCAAACTCACTAGTCTATCAATTATGGGCATTTCAATTCATGTCAAACTCCGTCAGTGCACCGTTTACTGCCTGTCCCAAATCAGGATAAAGGAGGAGGGTTATGGTAGGCCTGTGATAGCCAACGTAAAATATTGTCACATACTATGAATATGAATCAAGAACTAAATTTCGTTGGAGAGTTCCCTACTGAGCGATGCTGCATCAGAGCCCGGGTGTAGTGAAAAGTGTGCAAGGGTTGCTAGGTCGTCGTCCAGAAACGACGCGCCACATCGGCACCCGGATGTGGTGTCAAATGAGAAAGGGTTCCCATACTTTTATGAGCAGGTGAGGGTAAAGAAGTTAACTCATGAATATAAGATTAGGTTAGCATCATAAAACATAGGCTCTCTTACAGGTAGATTAACAGAGTTAGTTGATGCTATGGTTAGACGGAATGTTAGTATTTTGTGTGCGTAGGAAACTAAGTGGGTAGGTGAAAAAGATAGAATTCTAGAGCCTTGGGGTTATAAACTTTGGTATACTGGTAGAGATAGAAATCATAATGGGGTGGGTTTGATCATAGATAAACACTTGCTTGAGAATGTAGTGGAGGTTAGGAGTGTTCTTTTGTGGGTGTTTATTACCACATCGATTATTTCTTAGAAATTATTTCTTGTAAAGCCTGTAAAAGGCTCCCTGACTACTTTTGGATCATTGAATGATTTAAACTTTCCTTAAATTATCCAGTTAAATTAATTATCCAGTTAAATTTTTGAGTTTATCTGCTCTTGAGTTTTGGGTGAGAAGCCCGCGTAAGCGGTGCAAACCCGAAATTTTATCTTGTTTTAAATTTTCAAATTTTAGTTAAGATTGAAGGTGAATATGATCCAGTCTATTTTACATCAATCTGTGCAGACGATTGTTGTATTGCTTGAATTATGTGGTAAATTACCTAGGCTTCCCTATCCCTATTTTAAGATAAAGGCTCAAATGATCGTGAAGATGATAAAAAGATATAACTAACATAAGCAAAACATCAGAGTGCCAAATGGAAACCAAATAGAGGTTCTGGTGCACACTCTAGAGCCTCTACCAGAACCAATAAAACCATGGACCTGGCCTCCAAAATACCATAAGTTTAATAACCATCTCCAAAAAATTATTCATTTTTGTTTTCTTTCTATTTCTCTCATTAAGCAAACATGTAAAACTTTCTTGAAAAGATAGACCAATACTCAAGATAGAAGGCATGAGCAGATATACAGCACCATGGTGCATTGATAATTGAGAGATTCAGGTGACAAGGACCAGATTGCTTTAATAGGGTCATAAGGAAGACAGTTAGCAGCAACAATAAATTAAGCCATCCTCCATTAGGTCATAGAAGCTTTCCAAATCAAAATACACATCTAAAACAATAACCAATGATAAGATATTAAGAATCTTCATACAAAAATCTTCAGTAGAATTTGGATCAGTCAATTACTCATTCATGAAGACCAAGGATCATTTCACATCAACATCCTTTCCTCTTTAGGCAAAATTATCTATGGTAAGAAACATTTCTAATAAAATCAAGATAGCATTAATGGCCTTTCACTATTTAGGCAATATTATATATGGTAAGACTCTTTCCTGTAAGAACAAGACTTACGCTTACTTAGCCACCTTGGGTTTCAAAATCCTCTTTTTATTTATTTATAATGCAATTTTAATAAAAATCAAGGAAGTAGATGAAAGAGTTATACTTTCTACTTGATTACTTGATTTTGAATATCATAATTGTAAAAGTTTTGTTGCCAGATAGCATATAGATTTCTCTGTTATGAGTCACATTATACAATTTCCTTTTGATTCTTTACCGAAATAAAATGTCTTTCAAGATTGTTCTCAAATGCATGGACCTAATAACAGGGAATAACAAACAATGAATCGATATGGATACTATCTAAACCAATTCCGTGTTTGATCCTTTCAACTACACAACTACATGCCAATGCATGCCAGGAAAGGAAAACTAGAATCATTGTTTTAAATATCGGCTGATATATCAGTATATCGGCCGAGATACCGGTATTTTATTCAAAACGATACGATAAGTGCAAAAATTTTACCGGATATAGTTTTGGACCGATATATCGCCACGTGGCCGATATATCGGCCGATACCCGAGATAAAATATCCGATATATTGGCCCTTATAGTTACTTATTTGGATAATAATTATTATTTTTTCTTGAGAGATTGTTTTATTTTATTCTATGTTCATTATGGTATTTCAATAATGTTTTTATATGATGTTTGGATAATATCTTATTTCTTTTAATAATGTCTTGTATGTATTTACTATTGATATATCAACCGGTATTTAGTACCATATCGCGATATATCACCCAGTATCCAATACATAATTTTACCGACCGATATATCGCCGATATCCAATATTTAAAACAATGACTAGAATACAGTATTATTAAACGCTTCACTGAGAGTACAATACAAAATTTAGATTTTCAGAGAAATGTGCATCCAAGGTTTGAAATGTTGCTCGATAGTGATATCTATGCCTAATACCAATATTGTTGGAACGACTCAATAAGCTCGAGACAATACTAATTTTGCCAATATGATAAGCTGAAATGGTTAATGTTGATCCCTATACCAAAAACCTATGATAGATACTAATACCGAGGTTTTAAACCATGCTTGCTGTAAGGAGAGAGAGGAAATGAAAGCTTGATGAAGCTTGTGGAATCCAACTTGGATTCGGACTTCGTTTCTGAAAAGGAGTCGGATCCAATTGGAGTTTCTTAACAGGTAAATTGCTTCTTCTTTTAGGATTTGGATTCTTTTTAGGATTTAGATTTTTTTTCTGAGCTAAATCCCTGGACTCTGTGGCTATAAATAAGAATTAGAGCCCACATGTATTGTATCCCTGAAAATCCCTCTGAAAATCTCCCTTGAAAATTTCTTGAAGAAGGAATAAGTTGTAATTGATTATTGAATCAATAAAATCTCTCCCTTGCCCGAGGACGTAGGCATGTTGCCGAACCTCGTTAAATACTGTGTTGATTCATTTTCTCTATTGTTCTATGTTCTTGTGCGTGTTGGGTACATCTCCTGCTGTATCTGTCTCCGGTTAACGGATTCCTCAGAGAGGTTGTTGCCAAGAGGCGCAGGCGCAACGATTGGAATCAGAACATCCCAGGTTCGCCGTGGGATCGTGTGTTGATTTCAAGGGCATCAGTTACTGTTTGGCGGAGATCGTGTGTCGATCTTGGAGCAGTGTTGGGACTATTTGTGGAATCGTGCGTCGATCTCAAAATAGCGTATGAATTGCTCGAGGAATCAATTTGGAGGAGTAGATTGCTTCGGAAACTCTTCGAGGGTTTCGCGGGGAGGTAAAATCCTATCTTTATCTAGTTTGTTTTATCTAACTCTGTTTGTTTCCGCATTGTTTGAGGAATCAGTTGAGAAGATGGGTGGAGAAAGTACATCGTCGGGAAAATCCATAAATCCACATCGGTTGAGGATTGATGTGGTGAAGTTCGACGGCAAGAACAACTTCGGTATGTGGAGATGTGAGGTGATGGATGCACTGACGGCATCAAACCTCGAAGATACTCTACGGTTGAAGAAGAAGCGTGATTCAACTACGGAAGAAGATTGGGACAAGATCAACCGAACGGCGTGTCGCTTGATCAGGTCTGTCTGACATAAGACATCAAGTATCATGTGTTGCATGAAACTTCTGCGAGGAAGCTTAGGAGATCCTGGAGAAGAAGTATCTGACGAAAAGCATCGAATTGCGGTTGCAGTTGAAGAGTAAGTTTTATCGTTTTCAGATGCAGAGAGGATGCTCCATTGATGAACACATGAATAGCTACACAAAACTTCTTACAGATCTAATTAATGTGGATGTGAAAATCGATGAAGAAGATAAGGCGATAATTCTATGAATTCTCTTCCTCAAGAAGAGTATGAGACTTTACTCTTACATTGATCAATGGAAGAAAATCCCTTAGCTATGGTGAGGTGTCAGCTGCTCTTGTGAGTTATGAAGAAAGGAGACAAGACAGACTGTTTTCTTCGGGGAGCACAACAGCAGAGGCATTGATAGTAAGAGGCAGGAGTTCCAATAGAAAGGAAAGAGATGACTAGGGAAGATCGAAATTCAGATCAGGCTTCAGAGATCTGAAGAGGAATCAGTGCGCCTTATGCAAAAAACTAGGGCACTGGAAGGTTGACTGTCCGAAGGCCAAAGGTAAGAAGAAGGAGCTGATGAGTGAGGCAAATCTCGCAGAGGTGGTCAGTACTCAAGCCAGTACATCACAGGCAGATGAATCGGATTCAGACTCATCGGTATTCTCTTTCTGTTACTACTCCTACTGTTGATTACTCAGATAATTTTGAGTGAATCTCAGATACCGGAGCTACCTATCATGTGTGCCCGAACAGAGCCTGATTTTCTAGCTTTGAGAAGCTAGATGGATGCTTCACAGTTATGGGTGATGATTATCCGTGTAATGTGAAAAGGATGGGTACAGTCCTATCAAGATGTTTGATGGGATAGTACGAGAACTGAAGGAGGTGAGGTATGTACCTCAACTCAAAAGAAATCTTATCTCTGTTGGTGCTTTGGAAGCGTTGGGCCTTGTGATATCTATACGAGATAGGGTTCTCAAGATGACTAAAGGCTCAATGGTGGTTATGAAGGGCGTCTGCCGGAGAAATCTCTATTACTTAAAGGGTAGTACAGTTACAGGTCAGGTGGAGACTTCTATTTCTTCAGATAATGTTTGCACGCAAGTCTGGCAGATGAAGGTCGGATATGAAGGTGAAAAGTCTTTGCAAGCTCCTGCAAAAAGGGATCATTGGAAGGTGCTGCTACCTGCAACTTGGTCGGTGAACACAGCATTCTGGAAAAGAAGAAGGTGAAATTCAGCACCAGTACTCACCGCTCAGAAAGTCTTCGTGATTGTGTTCACGTAAGCATTTGGGGACCTGCTAAGATTGCATCGCTTGGAGGTCAGAAGTACTTTGTCTCTTTTATTGATAATTTATCTAGGTATCGTTGGATATATCCCATGAGACAAAGGTGTGAAGCCCTAGATACGTTGGTGAAGTGGAAAGGAAGAATGGAGAAGCAGACAGGTAGGAAGATCAAAGAGCTACAGATTGGTAATGTTGAAAGAGACATTGTAATACTCTTGTTTTGTAATACAAAATAAATAATAAATAAATAATAAATGAATGAATGAATGAATAAAGAAAAAAATAATAATAATGAATAAATAATTATATCTATACATGTCTATGTCAAGTTTCGAACCTCGTTCCCTTATAACAAATCCTAATGCTTAAACCATGATGCCACATTGGCGTGTGGTTGAAGAGGAAAGCTAAATTATTTTAAATAACCCAAAGTCAAAAGTTTAAAATTTGAATTTCTAATTAAAAGATCTCAAGAGATATTTCGGGATCTCTTATCTTAACCACCTAGATTTTATCCTAACCAACTTATCCCTAAAAATTCTAACCTAAAAGATTCTATCTCAATATATTACCGTAACTTTTATTCTTCTGTTTCTCTACGACAAAAAAAAAGAAAAGAAAAGAAAAGAAGAAAGAGCGACAGTTTTAGATAGAAATCATCTTTCGTCCTCATCCCTTCGCTATTCTGAAACTGATCGTGATCGTGACGGAAGGACCGCTTGGAGGTTGAGAAGCAGTTGGAGACCGAGGAGCAGACGAAGGAGAAATCTATCCAGATCTATCCAAGTAGGTTTTTAAACAATTTTATAAAGTTAAAATTTTATTTTAAAAACATCATGATTTAAATTTGTGCTTACCTAGATTAAGTTGTTAAACTAGGTTTAGTAATTTTTCATGATTTAGAATCCTCTCATATAATTTAAATTTCCCCTAAGATTTAAATAATTAAATGAATTATAATTTATGATATGTCATGCTTAAATTTCCCCTTGTAATAAACTTCAATCTTATCCAATATATATATGCAAATAAAATAAATTGTATAAAGAAAAATATATATCCATAAAATATTTAAATTGCCATGCGTAGATTTATTTTCTAGGAATCATTAATGTAACACCCTTGCTTAATTAAAACCTAAATAATTAATGATTTATTATCCCAATTAGAAAAGAAAAAGAAAGGAATTGAATTAAATAGTTGCATCTTAAATAAATCCCTAAATAACTAAATTTTCCTTCACAAAGAAATTTGGGGTAATGTATCAAGGTGTTAATTATGGAAAAAAAATAAATTTGAAAGATTAAAATTTATCAATGTTTGCATATATGGATATTGGCATGTATTTATGATTATAAAATATAAATAAAAAAAAACTTCAAACTGAAATAAGACAGGGCCTGGCAGAGCCCAGGCCCAGTCCAAAAAAAAAAATAAAAGAGAAAAGAAAGAAACTGAGATGGGCCGCACTGGCTCAGGCCCAGTCTCAAGGAAAAAAAAAAGAATAGAGAAAGAATCAGAACTGGGCCTCACTGGCCCAGTTCCAAGAAAAACAGAAAAAGAAAAAGAAAAAGGAAACTGGGCCTGGCCAATGGGCCAGGCCAGAAAACAACAAAAAAAAAAGGAATATAGAGAGGGAAAAAAAAGAACTGGGCCTGGCAATGGGCCAGGCCAGAAACCAGAAAACAAAAAGAAGAAAAACAGAGAAAAAAATGAAGCCCAATTCATTTTAAATCCGACCCAATTACAATTTCAGACCCGTTAAGTTTTGAAAAACAATTTTTTTAACTAGATAAAAATTTGGAAAAAAATAAATAAAAATATGTATAAATATCTAGATAAGTCCTACCATCTACAGAAAAAGTTTGGAGTAAATTGCAGTTCATATGGTGCTAAACCACTGCATTTAAATATTGAAACCCGCTATTCTAATTTCAGACCCGTTAAGAAAATTATAAGTTTTAAACCATTTAAACCACATAAAAATCAGTAAATAAAATCTGAAAAATCACATAACTTTATACTTCATTATGCAACATTATTTAAAGATCCGGATTGTTCACATTTGATTTAAAATACTAAATAAATAGAATATTTCACGTAAAAGTCGATATATGAAAGTTCGATGATTTTCTAATTCGAATATATATTAATGTAGATTTCTTCGATTGATGCTTGGACGCGTGGTAGCCAGGTGAGTGTTCTTCACTCACTGTATAAGTACTGTTATTTTCATTTATTATAAAATATGTGCTATTTCTATTATTAAATGGTAAAGTTATTAAAGTGATAGACTTTCTAGAAAATCTGAAAATTGTTTAAAAATTGTAAATGATGAGATGGATTATGTTATCAAGTCACTGGAAATTACATACTGTTGTACTGTTACATTGTCACCTACTGTTACTGCTATACCCAGTGATTTATATAACATGATTATTAGATAACTTACACCGGGTGGGGAAATTGATAGAGGAGACGGTATCGGTATTTTGGGTGGACCTAGGATACAGGTTGCGCAGCCGACTGAGGGTTCCACTGCAGGGTTCCTGGGGGATGACTGACATCCCATCTGTACTGTTACTGTTCCACTGTTTCACAGTGAGATTACTGTTACTGTTACTGTTACTGAGTACCTAGCGGTACGGCCTGGTTCAGCGCCAGGAAACTGAGGCCGTGGTCCCGGGTATGTACGGGACCCACCTAAAACACAGATACCCGTCTCCAACTATCCATTTCAAATAACTAGCAATAAAAATAGACATACACAGGACATCTTGACACATGACCTTACATAGGACAGATTGCAGTATTAAATGGTTATATAGTGTATATCACTGTGTTATATCATGACTCATATATGTTAGACAACAGTATGCTAACTATACTTGATTATACATGTGTTGCTAGATTTTACATGTTATTTTTATATTCCCATCTTTTTATCATTTATTTAGGTCGCTATTGACGACCCTGAGTTGCTTACTCAGGTTCTGATCCAGAGACTCGACAGGAGCAGGAGTACTTCGAGCACCTTGCTGATCTTCAGTAGACAGATCCTTCTTTTTCTTATGTGAGCGACTTTTATTGTCGTATTTTCTATGATTTCGTTATGTTGTAATAAGTGAAACATTTGGTGACATTATGTACTTGATTTCTTCTAGCTGGAATAACAAATAAATCTTGTTTTATTTTGAATCAATGTACTGAGGCTTAACGTATTTGTTTTAAAAATACGTCGCCGGCTCTCGTCACGTACCCTTTATATGAGTATTATCCATCTCATAAATGGATCGACTGCGATAGGAGGTAAAACTCCATTGGAAGTTTGGTCTGGGAAAACTACTTAAGGTCATGTTTTGCTGCAGAAATTTGGAAGTTCGACCTACTTCAGTGCCAAAGATGGCATGGTGAATCCCTGAGTAAAAAAGTTTGTATTTTTGGGTGTCAAGAAAAATATGAAAGGCTACAGGTTATGGGACCATGAAAACAAGAAGATCGTGTTGAGTTGGAATGTCACGTTTGATGAGACTTTAGTGTTGAAGTCTACCGTCTCTCAATAGGTAGAGAGGACGGAGACCAAGAAAGTATCGCAGCGGGTGGAGGTTGATGCTACTCCACCATCTCCAGTTGGTTCAATATCAGTGAAGACTTCAGCGGATGTGACACCGGGTGGAGATCATATGACCAGGGTTGATACTAAATAGGTTGAAGACATTGATGAGAATGTCGAATTATTTGCAGCCATTGGAACTAAGGTAAAATCACAAAAGTGGGTGACGAAGCATAAATCTCAATCTTGTGACCGCAACAAGCTCAAGTTGAAGGCCGTTGTTCTCCATGACGGTAGTGAGGAGGTTCATATGACTCAGCCAGATAGGTTCGCTGCTGAAGATTCAGTCACAGGTGCTTGAGCTCGGTGGAGCTCATTTCAATGAACTATGATTGGCTTGATCCCTTGGGCAAGGTACGTAAGCAACCGTAAAGGCGCAACCATTTGGTGATGCAACCCATATGAAGTTTTTGGTTCTCGAGAAGCTGATTGAAACTTCACGTAGAGGTGAAGAGTTGTGGCCGATTAGAACTTCACGTAGAGGTGGAGAGACTTTACGTAGAGATGAAGTGTTGTGGCTAGTTGGACTTCACTTAGAGGTTAGGTGTTATGATCTCGATGAACAAATGATCTTCTGGTGAGAAGACAGTTGAGCTTGCATAGGAGGGGTGTGCATCCAGTTATTGAAGCCGATGATGGTGTTCGGTGTGCTCCACTCAGACTTGGTTGGACCGTCAGCTGAAGACATGTAGACTAGAGAGAGCTAGTCAGTTGGAGAGTCAATATTGGCTCATGATGGGTTCTTCTTGAGGTCATGAAGTTGTTGAGTGGGAGACACGTTTGTTGGTCGGCTTGTGTGGAATTTCTCTTAAGGTGAAGTGATGGAACGCATGTATGGTGCATTCCGGCTGGATAACTGAGTTAAAGTTGGAAGCTTACAATTGATATTGGAGTTTGGTGAGAGTTGCAGGTGGCAACGACAAGCTCAATTTGGATCTGGTGAGATCAGTGAAAATCAATTGTACGTGTACTGGTGATTTATTTGAAGGAACAGGTTTCGTCTGTTGGCCAAATCGAGATCGTGTGTCGATTTCGCCGAGATCGTGTGTCGATTTTGTTCAGAGCGCTCAAGTCGAGGTCGTGTGTCGATTTCGCCGAGATCGTGTGTCGATTTCGTTAGGTGTTCATTGGATTTCGACTCAGATTTGAGAAATCTTCACCGAGATGGAGAATTGTAGGGAGAGAGAGGAGATGAAAGCTTGATGAAGCTTGTGGAATCCAACTTGGATTTGGACTTCGTTTCTGAAAAGAAGTTAGATCCAATTGGAGTTTCCTAACAGGTGAATTGCTTCTCCTTTTAGGATTTGGATTCCTTTTAGAATTTGGATTCCTTTTCTGAGTTAGGGTCAAATTCAATTGGGGTTTCCTAAATCCCTGGGACTCTGTGGTTATAAATAAGGGCTAGAGCCCTCATGTATTTTATCCCTGAAAATCCCTCTGAAAATCTCCCTTGAAAATTCCTTGAAGAAGGAATAAGTTGTAATTGATTGTTGAATCAATAAAATCTCTCTCTCCCTTGCCCCGAGGACGTAGGCACGTTACCGAATCTCGTTAAATACTGTGTTGATTCGTTTTCTCTATTATTCTCTGTTCTTGTGTTTGTGGGTACATCTCCGGCTGCATCTGTCTCCTGTTGGTGGATTCCTCAACGAGGTTGTTGCCAAGGAGCGCAGGCGCAACACTTGCAACTTTATGCAAGAAAATTAAAGATTCTCTAGTACAATTGATCTACTAATGAGCAGAACACTTCATACAAGCTCTTTTTCTTCCTTTTGTTTTTCGGGACTATTTTTTTTTTTAAAAAAAAAAGAGACCCGTGAATTCTCCAATGTATGCATACATCCATATATAATTTTCTACATTAAAGTCATGCAATTTCGCATATCAAATTCTTGCTTATATTCCACTCAAGCATATGCATCATTTATGGAGGTTAATTTTCTGAAGGAAAAAAAAATTAAGTGTGGTCTTTTTGTGCAAGCATTTTAAGCACATACAAAGCAAAACCCTTTTAATGGTTTACATATTTTAAGTGGATAATGCATTCGTTGCCTCCCAAATGGAAAGAAGAGCATTCGCTATCAGCGAGCAATCACCAAATAGAAAGGGGAAAAAAAACGAGATAATGTAGGTATCCTCCAGAGTTCAGAAACTAAAAAAAAATAACAATAATTTGAACGACTAACGAGTAAACCCTTGGTCTCACTATGAAATTCCATGATCAGAACAGAACCCAAAAAAAAAAAATACATGAAAAAAATTTGCTATAACGGAAAAAGAAGAAGAAGGTGGAACTAAAATAAAAGAACTCGTCGGATGAGAGGAGATGATACCTCAGGAGAGCGGTGGCGGAGATGGGGGGGGGGGGGAGAGAGAGAGAGAGAGAGAGATGCGCCGCAAAATCGCGTTGGGGTTTAAGCAGCTCAGGACTTTCTGAATTTTTTTTTTTTTTTTTTTGGAGGGATTTGATTTGGACCGTACATCCTTTAATGAATTCGGGTTCAGATAGATCTTAACTCTTAACCCAATACGTACATTCGGATCGACTGGTTCGGGTTTTACTGTTCAGACCCTTGTAGCCGTCAACCGAAACCCAATTATTCCTTCTTTCTTTTCTTCTGAAAAAGAAAAGAAAAGAAAATTACCAGGTGAAAACTGACCCCATCGCCCGTGAGGTTGAATAAGAAGCATTGTATCCGAATCTTGAATATTGGAGTGCGAATTGAGCCTGTTTTTGAGAGATCAAATGGTTTGGAAATGGGTCAGGCCGGCACGAATTTTTTGGTACACAAGTGTTAATATTCTGGTTCATGCCATAGCTCTAAATTTAGGCCTTAGATTTATTTTGAACGGTGTCTGAACTTGCCTCCACCGAAACAAGGCACAACCCATATAAAGTCCATATAAGGCATGAACAGAGACCCGATTGGAAGTACAGATTAATTAGTAATATATTTTTTTTTGGTTTGTGCACTTATTAGGTGTTACTGGTAGGGATGCGGGACAGGACGGGACGGGACGGGTGCCCGGTCCGGGCCCGGCGGGTCGAACACCGGGCTTGCCATGCCCGGGCCGGCCCATAAATCACGTGCACGGCACGGTCCGGCCCGACCCGGGCCCACTTCCTAAAGGGAACTCATGCACGGCCTAGAGACCTGGCCTGGCCGGGCCGCGCCGGCTCGGGTTTTTATAAAAAAAGATAAAAAATATTTTATACTTCTAAAATATTCTAACAAAATTCCCACAAATTTAGACAAAATTGATACAAGTTGTAAAATGCACATGTAATTTTTTTATTAACAATCCAATAAATTGGATAAATTGATACAAATACAAATAAATAATATAGATAAAAAGATAAAATTATAAATGTAATATATAGATTGAAATTAAAGTTTAAATTGATACAAATACAAATACAAATACAAAAGATCTTCTTTTCTTCACTTATCTTCTGCAGAGTCTTCAATTATTTCATTTACTGTTTTATTCTGACTTCTCGTCTCCGCATTGAGTCAATCCTTCTCGCAAATGCTCATCTTAATGGCTTATGACGTCAGGTGGTTCCTCGTATCAGTCAGCACTCGTTCAGCTGTATTAAAAGTAGATTTTGAAGGTACAATAAAGACAAGAGGGTTTAATAAATCACGCGCCATGATAGAAAGCACGAGATATGTCGATTCCTTTGATTTCCACCAAGTCAAAATATCAAAATTTTCAAATCTTGAGTATGCATCAATCGCAGGACCTATAGCACGAGTAGAATAATAATGAAGCTCATTCAATGAGTTTGAGCTTCTTAATCTTTTGGATGCAGATAATAAATCATACAATAAAGAACTTTTAGACTTAAATGAAGATGCAGGTTGGAATAATTGTTTATTTCCAAATTGAGAATCATAAAAATCATACATTCGAAGAACTTGAGGGAGATTAGGGAGCTTGAGAACTTGAGAGACTGAGAGAGTTTGAGAGAACTTGAGAGCTTTAGCACTTGAGAATTTAAGAGATATTTTGATGATGAAATAAAGAAAAGAAAAGTGAGTATTTATAAAAGGGAAGAGGAGTTAAAATGTAATTTATTTTTGCAAAAAAACAAATTTTTGGCTACAATACCGTTGGGGGATTTTGTAAAAAAATTACAACCCAACCCCCCCCCCCCCCCCCCGCACTAATTTTCGGGCCAATATAGTTGTTGGGGTGTTTTGTAAAAAAAAATACAAAACCCCTCCAAATTTTGGCCCAACGGCTGGGTTCGGCCCGGGTGCAGCCCGACCGTGGGCCATGATCCCCAAACCCACGCCCTCGGTTTGGGGCAGGCCCAGGCCGGGACGCGACCCTGGCCAACCTAGGTCGTGCGGGTCGGCTGGCTGGCTGGGGCCCGTTCACACCCTAGCTATTGGTACTATTTTTTTAAGTTTTATATTTTTATTTTGTTCTCCTTTTATAGTTAGTTTTATGCTTTTTGAAATATTGGACGTAGTCTTGATTAGATGCAATAATAGTTTCTTACAGAGATCCCTAGCTCATTAGATAAGTGAGAAGGTATAAGCCCATGCATCTAATTACCAAACAGTGAGAGGTTAAGACATTTACTCCCTACTCTATGTGTTGCTTCATTGTGTGGTCTTCAGTTGAATTCCAATCTCAATCCTCTTGTGGATTGGAGTGTCCACCGACAAAATTGTTACGGTGGAGATTTTCTGACACGGTTGATCGAGCGGTCAATCTCGCACTGTGGGGAAAAGGGTAAATGCAGAGATATGTGAACAAAGAAAAAAACAAAGATACAGGATTTTACGTGGACACCCAATTTATTTGAGAAAAACCATTGGTAGGAGGGGAGAGAATTTACTATTTTCAAGAGGTTACAGTGAACTCAAACAGAGCTAATACTCTGTTTACAATCTCTGGTTTTGATACAGCTCTTTTGTTTGAAGTGGCTTGAAATGGATTGTCTCTTTTGCATTCTATTGGCCTTCAAAATTCCAATCTTTTTTTCTTCTTTTTCCTCCTTTTCTTGATCCAGGGCTCAGTGTATAAACACCCTGAGAGACAAAATTGGTGGTACGGATCATGCAGATTTTCGTAACTACATGATTGGCCTGTTGGAATTTCTTCGTAAGAGCTCGATTGCACCATTGATTGTTGAGAGAGATTTTTGCTTCCTTCTATAACCGTTCGCGCTGGAATAGGGGTTATTGCAATATTCAAAACGTGAGAAGACCTGGTGGCATAACTGATTCCGTGACTTAAGAGAATCAGGCTTGTTGAGTTGAAGACGATGATCAGTGAGGTCAGTTGATGTAGCTGCCTTACTCGGAGTGGGAAGAATCGACTTCAGGAATCAACCTCGGGGTGGCAGTGGAGTCCTCACAAGGAGAACTAACCTTGGGAATGGCTGAGTGATGCTCGGGTCTGTGCTCGGAATATAGGAGACATCGGAGAAGTGGAATCCTCGGAAGGAGTGTCCACGGGAACTATTGGACAGCTCCTCGAGAAGATGCTCTGCTGGCAGGTCTTATCATTTGTCTCAGGAGGTTCTGACAAAGTGTGACACGTGTCGCAATCTTGGTGTAAATCAAAATCTGACAACTACAGATGCCCCCTCTGCTTCCTTCTTCCCCGAGTTCTAGAGAGAAGGAGTGGAGCGGATTGATCTCTCTTCTAGCTTGGGAAGTCGAGGCATCCTTTGTAGGGATGCGGTCAAGATGCATTTTCTTATTCTGAGTCCTTTTTTGAAGTTGAAGCGAGTGATGACGTTGGCAAATCACATTATAATAACTGAGATCGTGTGGCAGAGACGGAGCATATCTGGATAATTTAACATACTGAAAAATCTGGGATTTGAACCTACTCTTAGGAGGTGGTTAGAGATATGAATAGGAGACGATTTAGTTCCCTCGTCTATAAATAGGATGGATTCTGGAAGGAGTCTGTCCATCTTCTCAAGAGCTTCTTGCCCCCAAACTTCTTGCTCTAGTGGATAGCGATGCCACTCTTCTTCTTTATCTGATGGATGAAGGAAGAGGAGAGGATGGAGATGGTGGAGACGGCTGGCATGATACATCAGTTTTCACGATGACCTTGTATCGGTATGTCAGTTTTTGCGACAAGGTATGCTACCAGGGGGATCAGGAGGGCCCAAGTTTTGACTTGATTTGCTCATCCAGATGCTGTTATGAACAAATCAAGTTCTTAGCTTGGTGCTCTGAGATCGTCTCTCTCGGTGGTGGATGATACAGGAATGGGTTCTCTACATTTCCTTTTAAAAAGCAAAAACAAACATGTGATAGATATTGCATTACTCTTATTACATGTAACCAAGTTTATATTTGGATGGATGTAATCGGAAAACTTGTAACAAAAGTAGTAATTTTTGAAATGGAAAGGTTGTTTGGATCTTGCCTTGTTTGTTGTCATTACTTTTGTTTGGAATTGGATGTCTGCTCAGAGAGTTTTCTTTGACCCCGAGATGTTTGACTGGCTCGGTTGGTAGTTCCCGAGTGGGTGTTTGCCTCACAACGGTATCTGCAAGTTTTGTCTCCGAGTGGGAAATATCCCAGCGATGGAGTTGAGCCTCTTAGAGAGAAAAATTCTTGCAACAGAGTTAGGTTCGCATTTGCTTCTGAGTGGAAAAAATTTCATCAATGGAGCTGCGAAGCCAGGCCTCTGAGAGGGAAAAATCCTTGCATCAGAGTCTGATCTCCGAGTGGGAAAAATCCCACAATGGAATGTGTGGACAGATAGACGTACTGCAAAAAGTTAAGAACATAGAATGGTATTTTATTCAAAAATATAGTACATAGGGCTAGGATTGGAGGATGTTCATTGCATGAAAGAAGTCCTGGAATTCAGTCGATCGTTTTGTATTGGGCGATCAGATTCTGCTCCCGAGGAGGATGTATGTTTGGCTGTCTGGAAATCGCCTCAGGAGTGAGGGTGTAATCCTTGAGGAAGCCTTGTTGGATGAGTTCCTCCAAGCACCTTCGGAGGGTCCAACAGTGGATGATTTTGTGCCCCTTATACTCGTGGTAGCAACAATATTCCTCTGACCCAAGGAGCGAGGGATCGTGCTGGAGCAGTTTCAGGTGTCTGACCCACGGTTGATTTTTGAAGGTATTGAACACTTTGTTGGTTGGGAGTTTCAAAGGAGTTAAGTCTTCCACTTGCATTTAACTTTCAGAGCGAATTTGGCAGGAGGATAGGGAGCGCTTGCTTCTTGTAAGGAGGCTGTCCCCGAGGCCGGTCTGGAGCATTGTCGATCGGGAGCTTCACGGGTGGACTTCGACTTCCCCCCAGCATCATTGGGTTTCGCGGATTGATTGGAGGAAGCCTTCATTGCCTCCTCTAATTGGATATAAGGTTGGGCTCGAGAGAAGACCTTGCTCATCTTGGCGACATTGTGCTTCAGGAGATGCTTGTACGGGGTAAGTGACATGCAACCCACTGATGAATGTGAGCGCAAAGACCTCCTCATCATAGTCAGAAACTCTGGCCAGCTGTCTCTGGAATAAACTGTGTAAGATTGAGCTATCCCCTGGCCTCATCTTGACAGAGAGAAGGTGGTAGCTACTTCTTATGGATTCTTGGAGCAAGGCGTACTGCACGAGAAAGGCCTCGGTGACCTCCAAAAAATTGTGAAGAGAGTGTTGTTTCAGAGAGTAGAACCAGTCTGATATCGCATCCTTCAAGCTGGAAGAGAAGTTAAGGCACATGCTGGATCATTGTGAGAATAGAGCACTATTTTGTCTTGAAATTGCGGATGTCTTGAACAGGATCGCTCGCTCCGATAGTTGTTGAATGTGAGAATCAAGAATTTCCTCAAAAATTCACATTCCTGGATTTCTTTGGAGAGAGGAGAGTCGTGGAGGCGGGTAGTCAGGATCAGGCGTTGAGGTAGCTTGGTCTTCACGATTCACCTCTGGATCAGCTCATCGAGGGCATGGAGACTTGAGGATCTTCTGCTCTTGGGATCGCCTTTTTCTTGAGTGGTGTCATTCTGCAGGGCTGTGACTTAAATCTGGAGCTTTTGGTTGAGTTCCTTCAGCTCTTCTTTACTTACGGAGGATGTTCTCACGGTCGAGTGTCATCTGTTCTCGCTCACGATCGGATTGTTGTTGTTTCTTCATTTGCTCTTTCATCTCGTAGAGCATCTGAAAGAGTTGGTCTTCTTATAGTTGAGACAGTCAGACACTGGCAAAAGGGTCGAACGATGAGATGGATCCAATGCCTTCAGCATGTATTTGATTGCTGGTGGTCAGGAAGTCGTGCCCCTAGTGGTCATGATGACTTTGGCTTTGGAGGTTGCGTTATCAGTGGTTCGCTTTCGTAGAGCCATTGTTGATATTGAAGAGGTTTTTTGAGGCAGATTGTGGGGGAGAAATCTTGAGTGTAGGGACTCAAATCTCAATGGAAGCACCAAAATGTGGTGGAGATTTTTCGACACGGTTGATCGAGGGTCAATCTCGCACCGCGAGGAATAAGGGTAAATGCAGCGATACGTGAACAAAGAAAAAGCGAAGACACATGATTTTACGTGAAAATCCAATTTGAAAAAATCACAAGGAGGAGGGAGAGAATTCACAATTTTCAAGAGATTACAGTGAACTCAGCAGAGCTAATACTCTGTCACAATGGGTCTGTTTGGTTATCGTAACTGGCCGTAATTCGTAGTTATAATTGGTAAAGTGTTTTACAATTGTAAATGAGTTACATGTATGTAAATTTTACGGTATTTGGTTGATAACATAAAATTGTAAAGTTGGAAAGTGTATTGTACTTTACGGTGTTTGATTGTCGTAATGTATAAGTCGTAAGTGAAAAAGTTGACCACAAAATTAACTATTTGATGATTTTAAAAGTTTTAATACTGCAAATAAATATTAAAAAAGTTAAATATTAAAAAAATTTAATATTAATATAAAAAAATATTACAAATTTGTATGACCATAAAATTAACTTAACTGAGTTGCAAGTGAGTGTTAGTTGAGTTACGTAAGTCTTTTATGAATTACGGTCCAAACAAACGCCGTAGTTGTAACTGGGTAGTAAGTCATTTACGAATTACGGAGTTTTACGCAAAACAAACGGCCCCAATATCTAGTTTTGATACAGCTTTTGCTTGAAGCGGCTTGAAATAGATTGTCTCTTTTGGATTTTATTGCCCTTCAAGATTCCAATCTTTTTTTCTTCTTTTTCCCCTTTTCTTGATCCAGGTTTCAGTGTATAAATGCCCTGAGAGTCATAATTGGTGGTGCAAATTGAAATTTTTGTAACTGCATGATTGGCACGGTAGGATTTCTTCGTAACAGCTCGGATTATGCCTTTGATGTTGAGAGAGATTTCTGCTTTCTTCTGTAACTGTCCGCGCTGGTGTAGGGATCATTTCAACATTCAAAATGTGGGATGACCTAGTGGCGTAACTGATTCCGTGATTTAAGAAAATCCTGCTTGGTGAGTTGAAGGTGATGATCAATGAGGTCAATTGATGTAGTTGCCTTGCTCGGAGTGGGAAAAATCAACCTCAAAAATCAACCACGGGTGGCAGTGGAGTCCCAGTAAGGAGAAGTGACCTCAGGAACGGTTGAGTGATGCTCGGGACTGTGCTCAGAATATAGGAGACCCCGGGGCAGTGGAATTCTTGGAAGGAGGAGCGACCACGGGTACTGTTGGACGGCGCCTCGAGAAGATGCTCTGCTAGCAGGTCTTGTCGTTTATCTGGGGAGGTTCTGACAAGGTGTGACACATTTCGCGATCCTGGTGTAGGTCAAAATCTGACCACTACAGTTGATAATGTGTACAACGCGCCATTGAGAATCTATGGAGGCGTTGTTGACATTTCACAAGTATCTGGGCATCGCTGGCGACAACACGTTGCTTATTGTCCAACTCTGCTGTGAGTTGAAGGCCGAGTGTGATGGCCTCAGTCTCAGTGGTTGTTGGTTCAGTGGAGTTGACTGGCTCCACCGCGACTCACAGTACTCTTCCTGCCGCATCTCTCCCTACAGCTGCTGCGCAAGTCGAGCTAGGACCAACACTTGCATCAATGTTGACCTTCAATTCATTCTGTTCTGGTGGTATCCAGTTCTGTTGTGCTGAGCTCACAAGGACCCTCTCTTGAGCATTTTTTCAAACATCTGCAGGACCTGATGAAGAAGCTACTACCATTGCTATAACGAGTCCACTGAGAACGGGTTATACTCAAACACCCATTTACATCTTAATTTCCACACAGCCCAGAGTACTTTGGAACCAACAACAAACAATCTAGACTTATCCCCACTCGCCTTCAACCAGTGATCGATGATCAAGCGGATGTTCTCGCTAGCTGCGATCTCAAAGCTGAGACTGAGGCTATTCCAAGTCCCCGTAGTCACAAGGCATTGAAGAAGAAGATGGGTGACAGTCTCCTCTTTGTTGAAGCTATGCACCTACTAAGATCTTGATCATAAATCTGTCACTAATTAAACACAAGATCATTAGTACTATAACTACATGAGTTGATCATCATCAAAACTAGAGTGATGGGCCTTCGGGCCAACAATCTCCCCCTTTTTGATGATGACAAAACTCATGAAGTTATATATGCATGGATTAAAGTAAAGCTTCAAAGAAGCTCCCCCTTAACTCATGCATAACATATAAACAAATAGATATGCAATAAAGCTCATAAATATGTATGCAAATCTAGGAGATAAACATGCTAATCAAGCATAAAACAAAACTAATTCTTTGTCTCCTATTTGCAAAACAAAACAAATATGCATAAACAATCCTTTTTCACAAAAACATGCATATGAATCCAAAATCTTTCTCCCCCTTTTTGTCAATCATCAACAAAGGGGTAAAAACACAATCAACAAATTTTTCTCCCCCTTTTTATCATAAACAAAGAGATCAATAAGGGGTCAAATCAAACATATCAATAAAAGGTTATATGCGATATACATTCATGAAGAGGAAGACGGTTAAGTAACTTCCCTACACATATACATTACATGAAAGAGGGATGACAAGCCCTAATTCACATAACGTATAATATGTAATGCATAAGAGGAGATGTGAAGCTCCCCCTACACACGTGTATCACATAAAGAAGAGTTGTCAAGCTCCTCAATATACAATACACTCAACATGAATCTATATGTAGAAGAGATGTTAAGCTCTCCTTGCATATAGGCAATACAACTCAAAAATTTTGAATTTTTTTTATAAAACAAAATTTTGAATTTTTCTTTCTTAAAATAAATTTTGAGATATCAAATAAACATAATTTTTTTTAATTTTGATACCAATTTTAAAACATAATGCATAAGCTTAAAAAAATTTGAATTAAGCTTAGCATAAACAAAGTTTGTGCTTTTAAACATGTAAAATGATTTTAACTCAAGCATAAATAACTCATATATATGTATGAAAAATGAGTATACCAAATAAAATTGATACATACATATATAAGAAAATAAAATATGAGTATATACAAAAATAGAGTCAAATTGATACCAATTGAAATGATTCAATGATACCAATTGAACCAATAATAGGATCATATGTATATCTCATAAATATTGAAGAATAAATAACTAGTTAAATTAATTTTTGAAAAACTAGTTAAAGATCCTTCAAAACATGGAATCAAAACATATGTTTTTCATGAAACATACCAAATACACAAGAGATGACACTCAAAATCGATTAAGTTCATAAAAGTGTTCATGAATCAAAGTCATGACAAAACAAATGAAGTATGAGTGTACAAGAATCATGTATATAGCTTTTTCATGAAAATAGTCATTAAGGCTCAAAATGATCAAAACAAATTATTCATTTTATTTTATCAAACAAAACATGAAAATTTATTTTTCATTAAAAACAATACACTTCTAGGTATATGTATGATTTATCTAAATCTAACAATATGCATACATATCCCAAACATAAAACGAGTCTATTAAAGATATTTGCATGAAGGCAAGAGACTCAAAAGGATATACATGTATATTTATTAGATTTGAATAAAAATGCATATACATGAAGTAAAAACATGAAAATTGGCAAAACAAGTGTAAATGAGGAAATCATCAAAACTAACTTATACATGTGCATATAGTGGGTACAAATGAGCATGAAGTGCAAACATATATGAATCAAATGTTGCTCACTATTTGTACATGTATAAATACAAGTTTTGACAAATACTACATCTAAACAAGATCTTACCACATGAAGCACAAAACAAATAAAACATGAACATGCAATATGACATCATGAAAATAAAAGCATGTACATAAATTAAGAGTTTTAGAGATAGTTACCAACACATGAACTATACTCCAAAGCTCCAAACATGGTGGTTGTCCCACCAAAACTCCTTGATAGCGGTGCATCAATTATATATCCTTCAAGTCCATGCAACCACCACCAAGGCATCAAATCTCTCACGTCTTGTGAGAGCCCTCACCTACATCAAAAACAAAAGGTGGGGACTTTGGTACCCATTTTCTTTTGGGTCCTTTAGGGTTAGTCTTGTAAGGAACATTATTATTTGCAAAATGTTTGGGTTCCTTGACAAACTTTAAAACATTTTTATTATTAGCAAAATTAATATGATGCAACTTATCAAAATAAAATTTTGTCAAATGGCCTTTGCGGCCACAATGTGTACATTTGTACACCTTAGGATGCTTATGTGTGTGAGTGTGATCATGACGTGCAACATAAGCATATGCATGATGATGTACATGAATGTGTGGAGTTTGTTTCTTTGAAAACATAGACTCCAACCTAGAATGATTAAATGCACATGAGCTCAAAGTGGAGCTCAAGCAATCCATTTTATTTTCAAAACATTAATCTCATTAGTGGTGGCATGTAAAGCATGATGAGATATAAAACTATTTTCTTAGTCTTTTTAGAAATATTTTCTTTTTCTTTTTCTTTTTCAAACATTTTTCTTTTCAAAGTAGAGTTTTCTTGAAAAGCAACTTCTTTTTGTTTTTTCACCAAAATAATTTTATTTTTCAAATTAGTGTTTTCTTCACATAAATCATTCAATTTGGACATTAAGGAAACATTCTCATTTTTCAAAATTTCATTTTCTTTTTCAATGCATGCAACCTTATTTTCTAATGAATCTTTTTCATTAAGCATGCAATCAAACTTCTTTTTCAAAATTTTATTTTCTTTCTTAATCATGTCATATTTCTCAAGTAATTGTTGGCAAAATGAAGTAAGCTCATCATATGACATGTCTTCATCATCTAACTCGAATTCGGTATTTACCTCAAGGAGGTTATCCCCTTGGACCATATAGCACTTGTTGGAGACGTCACTTCCAACATCCGAGTCACTCCCCGCATAGTATTGATCATTTTCGCCAAGGGAGAGGAGGGTGTTCCAAACTACAAAAGCCGAATCAAGATTAGCAACCCTAGATAAATAAACATCATTTAGGGTAGATCTTAAAGCATGTAGGGCTTTTGAGTTAGCCTCAATATACTTGCTATTGTTAATATATGAATCATTAGTGGTAGCAAGATAAACATGAATGCCTAGGGCCTTGAGGTACAAAGACATCTTAACCTTCCAAATTTGGATGTTAAGAATGTCAAACATGGGTGGTGACATGAAGTCCATGGTGTGTGTACAAATATAGTGATTAGCCTAAAAAGAGGATCTTTAACTCTAGGTTGTAAGACCCAAATTCAGAGCATTTGGCTCTGATACCAATTGTAAGTTCACCTAGAGGGGGGGTGAATAGGTGATGGCTAATCTAATGGTCACTTAATGCCAAATAATGCGGAATTAAAAACTATAATGACCTAAACTAAACTCTTACACTAAACACCACGTATAGCACAATAGTGTTGCCGAATTCCCCGTGAAGGGCTCTGGACAAACTCCTCTAGATTCCCCTAGATAAGGGTTGAGGTGCCGCGTTGGCTCTCTTGGTTAAATACAAGTGTTAGCAAACAAACCCAAGCAAGTATAACAATTAAGCACAATATGAATATCAAGCATGTAAGGATAAGCACAATAAAAGCATGTAAGATATAAGCAAGAGACAAAGTGAGAGAGAGAGAGAGAGAGCAATCGCAAGCACAAGGGATTTGTTTCGAGGTTCGAGCACCCTTGCTCTACATCCCCGCCTTCGACACACGAAGGATTTCCACTATAATCGATCCCACCGGATCACTCGGTGCCGCAACACCTACAACTCTCGGACTCCCTAGTCCGTACACACGCAAGCCCACCGGCTCGCCGAGGCCGCACCTCAAACAACAAGTTCGCACCCGAACTCGAAACAACGCGGACACACACGTCCGCCTCTTCAAAGAAACAAAGAAGAAGTCTTTGGTGATCACAATACTTTGATCACCTAAAAACAATCTCACTACAACACTCCTATAAGATGAATAATCAATGGGTTGCTCAAGTGTTTGTGTGAGAAAATAAGGAAAGAGATGGTGGAGGAAAACTCAAGAAAATCTCTTTGAAAACACTCTTGATAAACTCTCCTTTTAATTGGAAGTATTGGCTCTAAATTTTGTGGAGAAAAACCTCTTAAAAGAGTATGAAAAACTGGCACAAAAACTCTCCAAAAATCTTGTTGAAAAACAATGGCCAAACCCCCAAATTTATAGGGCTAGAAAAACTAGCCGTTGGGGTCTGTCAGGCCTGTCGGTCGACCGCTCGGTCGACCGGCCAACGGTCATATTTCAGACCGTTGTGCCATCGGTCGACCGGTCGGTCGACCGAGGCCAGATACAGAGAGCAAGTCTCTCTGTCCGGTCGACCGCTCGGTCGACCGGGGCCTTTCCAGAGAGCAGAGCTCTCTGGACAGTCGACTGGGTCGATCGATCGGCCACCTGCCAGAACTGGCGTGCACGTCTGTGCACGTCGGTCGACCGCCCGGTCGACCGGCTGAAGCCAGATCAGAAAACTTAGGGATTTGAAACTTGGTCTTTTTGGCTAATAATAAAATCCCATAAAATACTGAAAAATCTACAAAAATAGTTTTACCAATATACTTTGATAAACAAACATGCTTGCACAAAATCAAGGCATGTTATAAATGATTTGGACTATTTTTGTAAGTTGGAAAAATGGCTCAAATGAAAACAGTATTTTCCAAAACTTATTTTTCCAAACTTTGTTTTTCCAAAACATCTCCAAATACAAAAATAAGATATTTAAACAACTTTAAAAGCATAGGGTGTATGGATATGATCCACTACACAAACATGGTGAAATATCTATGTTTTTGACATTAAGCACTAAACATGATTTTGGTTAAAAGATATGTAAACTTGAAAACCAAAATCCAAACATGTATTTTCTAAAATAGAAAATCTTTTGTAAAACAAACTAAATCAAGAGTGTGTGTGTATATGATACTTGAGCAATCCACCAACTATTCTATCCTTTATATTTTATCTAAAACAAAATCTTCTAAAACAAACCTAGACACAAGTCTTCATCATCTTGAAGTCTTCTCTTGAAGCCTTCTTGACTTGGTCCAAACACCGTGCAAGCTCCAAAACTTGACTTCAAATCCTTTGTTGAAGCTATGCACCTACTAAGATCTTGATCATAAATCTGTCACTAATTAAACACAAGATCATTAGTACTATAACTACATGAGTTGAACATCATCAAAACTAGAGTGATGGGCCTTCGGGCCAACAGCTAGAGAACATGATCTCGACCTGAAGGTGCATACTAGTTGATGGGTGTGTGCAGAATAGAGTTTGCAGTTTCATTATCGAAGCAATCCCTTATTAATTTGTCATCCCATTTGACACTATTAGGGGATATGAGTTGGTTGCCCCCCGAGATGTTAATTCGAGAAGTTTGCGGGCTTTGCGATAGAATCGGGCATCAGAAGGACCCACCGGTCTGTGAATATATTAAGGTTATCTCCCTTCACCGCAGACCAAATGAGGTTTTAGAAAGAGTGTGTTTGATTTTCTGAATTCCTCTCCATAACATTGAATAATAGGCTTCGACGGATGATTGCAAGAAAGGTTCTTTGGCGAAGTACTTTAACGTCAGTATATGAGCCCAAAGTGTCATTGGGTTGCTCAGGATTCTCCAACCTAATGTCATGAATAGGCTCTCATTCACGAGCTGTATGTGACGAAAGCCGAGCCGTCGAATGCCTTGGGCTGCTTGAGGTGTCCCCAGCTCTTTGGGAAAAGATGCCTTCCCCCAGATTATAGACCCAAAAAAATTCACATGATGCCCTCCATTTCTCCACGAGTAGCTTTTAGGAAAATGTCCATGCCAATTTGGAAGGAAGGGATGGCTACGAGTGAGGCTTTAATCAGAACTTCTCTCCCCCAATGTGACAACAAGGAGCTTTTTCATCCTTTCAACTTCCCATGCATCTTCTCTATGAGATACTTGTGGCATGAAACTGATCTTCTAGTAGTAAATAAAGGGCTCCGAGATATCTCTCGGCCTATTGCATAAATTGGACTGCGAGAATGCTTGCAAATTCCTTCTTCACACTATTTAAAAGATTATTAGTGAAGAAAATTGAAGATTTGGAGTACTTAATCACCTCCCTAACCAACTAGAATAGATATCTAGGATATGTTTCGTTATCTCCAAGATTGTGACAGAGGCTTCTCTAAATATCATTAGATCATCGGGGACATGAGATGTGATACGGTAGGAGCCAAGTGATTGATCTTCATGCCCCTGAAACTCCTCTGTTCTCCCCTTCACAAAGGAATGAGGATAGAACTTCAGTACAGATAATGAAAAGATGCGGCGATAGCGGGCACCCCTGTCGCAATCCTCTCTCTGGATGGAAGCGACCATCAACATCGTTATTTATACTAACTCCAATACTGGTGGTACAAACACATACTCTAATCAACTTTATGATCTGTCGGGGGCAGGGTATTAGCTGAAGAGTTTGAAAAAGAAAGTTCCACTCCATCTTATCGTAGGCTTTTGTCATGTTCGCTTTGAAAGAAAATAGTTTGGATCTCCGAATTTTGCGACTCATCATGAATCAACTCATGGGACACCACCAGATTGTCTAGGATCTATCTCCCTAGACAAAAACTACTTGGTTTAGGGATATGATAGAATCCAGGAGGGGCCAGAGTCTATTGCCCAAGATCTTGGCAGCTATCTTGTAGATCACATTGCAAAGGGCAATCGATCTAAAGTCCACTGGGGTCTCGCACACCTTTTTTGAATGAGCACGAGATTAGCATCATTTATCCCATATTTAAAGGAGCCGAAGATGAAAAAATTCTGAATGATACCTACAACCTCCTCCTTGATGGTGAACCAACCTGACTAGAAAAACATTAACGGGAGGCCATCGGTCTCCAGTGCTTTTGTTAGCCCCATACTGTTGATAGCAGTTTCAATCTCCTCTGCTGAGGGGGTACTCAGTTATATTATATCATCAGATGGGATGGTAACCGTCAATAAAACTTTTCAGAGATTGGGTCTGATTTGGCTGAGGTGAAAAACTTCTTGTAATACTCTACAAATATCTTCCTGATTATCTCAGAGTCCGCTTTCCTATCCCCTTCGGCATTCCTAATGACTAGAATGTTGTTCCTCCTCTTATGTTTGGTGGGCGCAATATGAAAGAATCTGGTGTTACTGTCGCCCTTTCGGATTAGCTGGGATTTGAACCTCTGCTGCCAGAAATCTTCTTCCGCTGCAAGCAAGTCATCAATCTTCTTAGAAGTCTCCCCCTCCTTCTGTATAAGGACTAGATTGGGCGACCCTTATTGAATAAAAGCGAGGTCCTCTCTGACTTCCTTAATTTTGCTTGCCTGATTTCCAAAATGCTCATGGTGCCATTCCTTCATTTTTGACTTAAACGAATCGACTTTATTCAGGAAGCCAACTCTAATGCACTTGGACCACACCCTTGTAAGGAAATCCTTCTATTCCGGTTTTCTAACCCACATTGCTTCAAATCTGAAAGTTTAGCCCATCTTCTTTGGGCTTGTTGTAGCTTCACTACTATGGACAGTGTCACTCCCCATCGCCGGCAAGTGATGGACTATGCCTATCTGAACTCTGACACTCACTCGGGGTTTCGTAGGACTTGTTAAGCCTCTCCCAGATGTGAGTGGTTGATGACTGCTTGTTTGACAAAGTATAAACTGCACCATGAAAACCCAGATCAAGTAGACAGATGTACTCAAGAAATTATTAAAATAAGTAATTTTATTTCATGAGAGATTTTATTCCATGTAACAGGTTCTCAGCCTAATTTTTCTTGTTGTAAGGAAAAGGAATT
Source organism: Agave tequilana (assembly GCA_038442645.1). Classification (NCBI taxonomy): domain Eukaryota; kingdom Viridiplantae; phylum Streptophyta; class Magnoliopsida; order Asparagales; family Asparagaceae; genus Agave; species Agave tequilana. The sequence goes on from JAVJIF010013738.1 coordinate 72,795, forward strand.
AAAACCATCAAAACAAATTAAAGGAGAGATAGGATAGAGATTATACTGGTAAGATATCCGCAAAACTCCCGCCTCTTGTGTAAGGTGGGCTCTCTATAGACGCAAACAAGGTTTCATACCGGTACTTCCCTTGCCCTTTGAATTTCTATCACAATATGGTTTGGGTGTTAAAAAAATGATCTGTAGGTAGTGTATGTTATCCCATAGGAGTCACAAGCCTCCCGATAGGCCCAACGACATAACAACAACATAGTTGGTGGTGTTGAGACTTCTTATGGTGTTGGTGGATTGGATTTCTTTTGAGTGAGTTTCTGATAGAAAGGTGATGATTAGCGTGGTGGATCGGAGGAGAGATTTCAGGTTTTGGATTGTTCAGTCACTGTTGCACCCTCGGTAATTCCAAGCTAAGAGCCTCATTTATTTGGGCGGGACTGCGTCGTAGAACTCGTCTCAACATCATTAGTAGGTGAACCAGATAGGTCCTCGTCTAAGACTGTGGGTTTGAATTTTTTACCCTTGGGACTGCTACCCTATTTTCGATTTCTAATTCTTCAATTCTTCTCTTGCATTTGCCTTCTCTGGGGAGGCCCACTTGGGCCCATGGGACACAAGACTAGGCCCAAATCCTTCACTCGTCTCTTTACAAGGAGAAAAGTCACTACTCTTTGACTTGAGAAATCTCCTCCATTTGGGGGGTTTATCAATATTGGGGAGGATGCCTTGCCTCGACATCTCCCCTCTCTCAAACCACCGCTCAAGATGATGTCGAGACTCAATTCAACGATAGCTAAAATTTGCTCCAAAATCGACTCCTTGATAACATTTTTGATCTTTTTGGAAGGGGGCCAGAGGGATGCGCCTGCTAGGAAGTGGCGAGGGTAGCGGGTGATCAAGATGTGGGATGCTGCTGGAGGGACGTGCCAGTTAGAAATGGCAGGAGAGTTGCAGGGCGTAACGAATGTTCGACTGAGGGAGCAAGTGGCTGAGGAGAGGGTTAGGTTTGAATTTGATTCAAGCAAAGTGTCTAGATTGAGGAGCCGGGGAGATTGGCTGAGATTGGGAAGATGGTTGGGTTCAGGTCGTTAGGGGCGAAGAGGACCGAGCGTGAGGTTTGTGTAGTTGGGCCCGAGTGAGGGTAGTGATTTGGTTATGGACCCCCAAAGGAGGAAGAGGAGCTATGGTTAGGGTTTTGGTGGTTGGTGGCTGTTAGAGGAGAGGGTGGGGAGGGTTGGGTGGGGAAGAGGATTGCAATGGTGTTGAGGGCGAGGGTTCTGACTTATAATTTTATAGATATATGAGTAAGTGGCTCGAATTAGGTATAAATAAGAGGCCTAAATTAGGCATGAACGGACTGACTCGATTCAATCATAAATTTTGGCACAAATGAGAAGACCTAGTACGACATTTGGGATGGTCCACTATCCAATACACTGGCATACAAGCTTACAGTTTTAGGCCCAAATAGTAAACCTAGTATTTCTATGTTAGATGTGCCTGGACTTAGCTTAGCATGGCACGTCGCATACTACCTTGATTCAAATCCAAAGTCAAACCCCACCTAGCTTGAATTTTGGTTTATAAGGATTTATTCTACTATTGTAATCTGAAAAGGTTTGTAGTAATAACAAGCAGGCTATGCCTACAATTGGGGTAGTTAACTTGAAACCGTAATATTTTTTTTTTTTGAGAAAGCCCGTAGAGTGGAGCAAAAAGACCTTGTTATAGTAGGAGAAGGAAACTCCGATGATGATATGATGAAATGCCTAATGTGCACACATGAATCACAAAGATGTAGCCTCCACTATTAGTAGCTTCTATGCGCAACTTTAATGCACCATGAATGAGCCTCCACTAACCGCTAGTTGAGCCTAGTGGCCACGCTACTTACTTCTTAGTATGCTCTAAAATTTTAGTTTAAAAAGATCCCCTCTTCCCGCTACAAATGGAAAGATCAAAAGCCACATTCTTCCACAAGAAAATTTCACAAGGAAAGAAACTGGAAGAACTAGTGGATTCTAAAAATACTAAAGATCCTCATGTAGGCGTTCATTCTTTTCTCTCCATATTTGCTACATGATAGAACAAAAAAAGGAAAGGAAAAAATGAGTTCATTTCTAGGAAAAAGCTTTTTATTTTTGTGGGTGGAAATTTAGATTAGTTTCTCATGGACACACGAGATCTAGAATTGGTTATGCCAAGAGATATTCAACTTTGGTGTGCTAACTAAGTAGAGCTCAAACAACAAGACAATTCCTTCTTTCATGAAAGTTGTGGGTTCAAATCTCTTCATCTGTAGTGGTTAACAAGATTTTTCAAACTAAACTTATAGGATGCACCACAAGCATATTACACAATGACTAAACTTTGGGACGACTACTAGGCTTGACTAGTAGTTTGTTAGGGATGTCAATTTGACTCGCCAGGGGGGTTGCACCACGGTGACCCGCACCTAATGGGGTGATTTTCCCCCAATGTAAACAGGGCGGGTTAACGGGGCGGGGATTCCCTAATTAAATTAGGTGGGGATGGGGCGGGCTCGGTATTTACTATCCCGCTCTGAAACCGCCCCGTTTACAACCTATATGTACATTACAATTGTTGACAATCTGACCTAAACCCTAGCACCCACGACCTCCTCTCTCTCTATCTCTCCCCCTCCTCCCTCTCTCTGTGGATTTGTTATTATGTTTACATCTTGATCAAATCCAAACATATCATATCATGCTAGAAGTGTCCAAGCAATTGGCTCTTGGTTATTTGAATAATTAACTTTCTGTTATTTTTGAAACACTCCGTTCCCGAAATATGTACTTAGAAACATATTCTGATTTTTGATCATATTTTCTTTTGTTTTCCCGCTGTATTAGTTTTTGCTTTGTGTTTAAATGTGCGATTGTTTTGAATTGGATCCGGATTCGTGGACTCAAAGTCAGCCCTAGTCTGAACCGGGGACCCGATCCTAGTGTATTACTCGATTTGATATTTTCAATAGTCAGATTTGACCGGTTTTAGTTTCAAAAATCATTTTCTAATATTTTAAATTTTTCATGATTTTCTGAAAATTTTCAATTAATTTACAAAATTTTCAAAACGGTGTCGAGCAGTGTCGCTGACCGATTCTCATATTTTATAGTTTTCAAATGGAGATGAATTTCTAAAAATGACTTTCACATTACTTAAAATCTCATTTTCTATCTGAATACATTTTGGGGATTTTTCTGAATTTATCAAAATTCGACCGATTTTTGGTGTCCACCAGTATTGTCAGAAGATTTCATGATTTTAATTTGAAAATCAGAATGAATTTCTCAAATCTAATTTCACCAGACATTTTAAAATAATATTTTCTATTTTTGAGAATTTTTCAGAACGTTTCTGAAACAGTCAATTTTTACCCGCATTAAATAATATTATTTTCTTCTCTTCTTTTTCTTTTTCCTTTCCTTTCTTCTCCACCTGCTCCCGTCCTCTTTCCCCATGCCCTGCCAATGATAACCACCCAGCCTTATTTTCACTGTACACCCCATCCCCTCTCATTCTCCTTCTCTTTTCTTTCTTTCTTTCTTTATTTCTTCTCAATTTCTCCATCTCCCATTTTCTCCTACCAACTCATTGCTCTCCCTTCTCTATGACCGTCGCCTCCACCATTACCATCCCCAACGTCGCTGCCCCCTAGCCGGTGCCACTCCCCAAGCCCCCTCTCCTCTTCTCCACCTCCCTTCTATTCAACCACCATCTTCTCTTCTCCAATTTTCACCAAAATCTATTACCACCATTTTCTTCTTCTTCTTCAATTCACCATCAATCCATCTCCTCCTTCACTTCCAACCCCCCAATCACCATCTCCTCATCCTCCAACTCTCCAACACCACCAACTTCAACCAACCAACAACAACAACCACCATCTTCATCATCAACAACAACAACAACAACTTCATTAACAAACCTAACCCAAACCCCACCTCCCCTTCCTCCCCGGGCCAAGGCCACGCACCACCCCCTCCGGTGGCGCCGCCGCCTCCTGGCTGTCGGCGGCGGCCAGAGCCGCCGGCCACCACTGCCCCCCTTCTCGTCTTCTTTCTTCCCTTCTTTCTTTCTTTCGTGTTTTCTTTCTTTCTTTTTCATTCTTTCCTCTTTTACCCCTATTTCTTATTTTCTCTATTTACCCTTTCATTCATCCCCTAATTACTTCCTTCCATTTCCAGCACAACTCCTCTCTCTCTCTCTCTCGCCCCCCTACAACTCTCTCTAGCTCTCTCTCTTGTAGTCTCCTTTTCTCTCTAACTAATTCTTCTCTCTCCCCTCTATCTTCTCTCATTCTCTCTCTAATATATATATATATATATATATATATATATATATATATATATATATATATATCTTAATATGGATTGGTAGCGTGCACGTGGTGTTCGTGAATTTCTCAGATATTACTCTGAGTCGTGTGATTTTAGGTGAGTACTTCACTTTATGTCAGCAAGTAACCTTGTGTTTTGGGCGAGTACTTTTCTTGTGTTGTTTCATGCCTTACTAGTTCCATTCTAGGACTTGATGCATGTTATGCGAGTATCTTTTCTCGGATAGCGAGGGCTTTTCTCATGTTGTTTCATGCGTTACGGGCCTATATTGTTATTCATTTGTGGTCGTTATTGTAACTCACTGAACTAGCATTAGACTTGTGTTGGATGTGCCTAGATACGTTCCCGCTTCGCTTGGCTTCGCTTAACTAATTAATAGATTAATTTTTTATTATAATAGATATGGTTGTGAAGAGTTTGAAATGTTTAACTATATTGTTCGCCTGTATCATGTTACACGATCGGATGATTGCCTGACATATAATATTGTGGCTTTGTGTTCAACTTACCTGATATCTGACACTTGACAATTGACATGCTATCACTTACTTGACATGCTTTCACATTGTGCTAGTACACTTGACCTGATATTATGACACCTGACTTGATTACTATTACACCTGACACCTGTATTACAATGTCATTCATGATTATCACTTTTACGAGGACTTGACATGATTATTATAATACTACCATCTGGTACTCCTGAACTCATGTATTCTTGAACCCCTGAAACAGAGAAACTCCTAATATTATACTCCTGTTGATCCCCGTAATTAGATGACATTGAATATAAGATTACTGTGAACACACTGTGGACATTATCACTGGACAATCTGTAAAAATTGAACAACTTACATCGGGACGGGGGAAACTGATGGGTACCGATATATCTTCATGTTTATGATGGTCTTAAAGTGTCGCGCGGCCACATACTTGGATTCTACCTGGAGGCCATCAGGTGTTTCCGTGAGGTGTACTGGCGCCCATACTCCCCTGCCTACTGGGTGTGCCATAAGCCCCTGGGCCTATTCCTATGGGAGCGATGACATCCTATTCCTATTTAGGTGTACAATAAGTCCCGGTACCTAGCGGTATGTGTTGGCTCAGTATCGGATACTCCTCGACCGTTGTCCCGGGCATGTATGGGACCCATTCTAAGCATGGTTCGTCGATCTCCATCAGTTTTTGATAACTTACTCTCCAGTCTGTATGCGGAGGTATGTGGAATGGGATACATACCGATGTATATAAATCAGACGAGTCTTAATAGTATAATAATAACATGCTACGCATATCTGACTAGCAACACACTTCACCTATACTGGTGAGACCTATGACACAATACATTATCCTACTCATTACTTACACATGATACCTGTGCTACTTTGTTGAATTGATTTCTTTTTGGGTTTCCATACCGTTTCTTTATTCTATTGTTGTGAAGGCAAATCAGGTTATATAAACTCAGATTACAGTGACGTGAGATGTAGGGTATATATATATGAGGGTTTTCTTGTTTGGATTATTCCTTCGACGTACTAATCTCATGGATTGCTAATGGGGCTTGTATAACTGATTTCCTATAGTTATTTTACTTACTGTCTCATTTCATCATATGTGCTTATATTCATGATACACCTTTCCTGTACCCGTGTGCCTAATATGCATGCCACTTGGCCTCATCTCTTGTACTCCCTGGGTTGTATTTGATAACCCTAGACCCGTATGTCCAGATTTTGGAGCATGGAGCGTAGCGGATCCTTCCGTGGCGATTAGAGTAGCCCAGCAGAAGCTTGGACGTCATCATAACTCTTCCTCACAGCTCTTCTTCTGATTGCTCTCGAGGCCCCACTTGCTGCTCGTGAGCACCTCTCAGCTTTTGTTATGTATATCTCCTTGTAAATCATATTTTTGTATTCTCTGGTGATATAATATTGTTGTAATATTGTGTCACTCTCTGTGATAACTATGTACTTGTACTTTTATGTTGGAATGTATATTACTACTGTGCTTTCGCACTCTGATTCTTACCTATATTGATACTTAGCGTATATATGTGAGGGTATTTTTGCCCTGCATGTATACGTCATAGTGACGTCTCCGTAACCGCAAGATCGGGGTGTTACAGGGTGGTATCAGAGCTTAGGCTCTCACATCACAGTATAACCATTCAGCAAATTAATGGTAAAAAAAATTTACAACTGGAACGCATGAGTCGTGGTTATACAATCCAACTACAAGCACAAAGTTATCTATTCCCTCTGGATTGTCCTTCACTTGATTCTTGAATCTCTTTCATCCTTTTTAATTTTTAGCCCTGTCGTTCTTCTACCAATTTAAGATATGGATAGACTGGTAGGGTAGTGATAAGGCAGATGTGGTTCACTCTCATTCTGGTCTGGCATTCTTTGACTCGGTACATCACATTGTCTTATATTGGATAGTTTTTTGGTCTCACATTCTATTCTTTTATGTATGGACGTGTCATGGGGAATCAGTACAGAGAGTGGAGTAATCATCACTTATATAATCAGATAGACCGTATTATTACATGAGGAGCGTATGAAACAGTGTTTCAGATTCAGAACATCTGCCAGATAGAGTTATGGTATTTTCTATTTTTATTATTCCAGTAACGATCATGATTTCTTCTACCAAGTTCATGAAACTTGGGTATTCTCAGAATTGATCTGTAGTCAGGTTATTATTCAGAAGACAGTATTCGGGACTCGTTTCGGTTATTATGATTCTTGATAGTGTTCTCAGAGGACTGACTCTTGGCTGTTTTTATAGATTTGGTGGACCCCGGGCTCCGCTAGCCTCGCTAAGCAAGAGTCGTGTTCTAGTCACGCATGAAACTAACCAGGTGTGGACTTCGTTGTACCCTGGTGCTTAGCATTTAGTATTGTGCTACACGCTTTCTTCGCCACATGAGCTCCGCCAAGTGCGAGCCTCGCAGAGCATCAGCTCCGCCGCACCCTAATTGTAATACCTTTATTTTGAAATACAAGATTTAATAATGAATACTAATATTTTTTATTGCATGTATTTTGTGTTAATTATTATTGTTGCTATGTATTATAGTTATTGCTATTGGTAATTATTATTATTGTTATTGTTAAATATCTTTGTGTATTATTGTTATTATTCTTATTATTAATATTATTGATATTTATTATGTGTATTATTCTTTGACAAACTCACTTCTTGCCCCCTATTTTCTCTTCATTTTTCTTTCATTTTCTTATTCTTTATGCTAAGCCCAATCCAAATCTAAGTATCCATTTTCATATGCTTTACCTTTACCCATGAGCCCATATCCATTTCCTATCTTTCTTTTATTTTTCTTGGCCATGCCAAGAGCCCATTTCTTTTCCTTCTATTTTTCTTTTGTTTGAGCCAAAACTCAAATCAAAACCTATTACCCAATATCTAATTTTAATTTTATCTCAAATTCAAATCTTAATAAAAATTACATCTAACTCTAACTTACCCAAATCTACATCCTATTTTCAAAATCACAATCTCAACTAATTCTAATTCAAAATAAAATCCTAACTAATATTTAAGCTATTTTAATCCTTATCCTATCAACTAAATTCTAAATCCTAACTATGTAATTCTATATCTTAACCACCTAATCACTAACCCTATATTTAATCCTATCTAATCCTATCCATCAAACTAAATCTTAACCAACCCAATCCTCATATATCCTAACTACTAAACCTATAGTTATCTTACTTAAATAAAAATCCTAGCCAACCTAATCTCTCATTATCTCCTAATCCTAACCATCTAATCTTAAATTATCCTAACCCTAACTATATAATCATAACCAATTAACATCTCCTATATAAATATCTAATCCTAAACCAAAACCCTAACCTAATCTTCTCCTCCTTCCTTTGCTGGCAGCCCCAACCCACCAGACGACCTCCTCTTTCTTCTCTAGCAAGACCCCGACGACAGCTCACAACACTCTAACATCCTCGCGGCCTCCGCCTCCTCTGTCGTCGAACTCTCCATGGCTGGCCGTGAGTTTCTCTCCTTCCGCGGCTTCTGCCTCCTCCAGCGAGCTCCGTTGCGGCCTTCTCCCAGCCATGTCTCCTTCTGCACCATGAGTGTGCCCTCTCTTCCTCTCTATTTCTTTATTATTATGCATGTATTTTTGTATGTGTTATTTGTGATTGGGTGTGCATAAATTATTATGTGATGGTATATTTGTGGATATGTGTTACGTGTGCATGGGGGTGTGCATGTTTGTTATATATGTTTATGTAAGAGTGTGTATGTATACGTATAAATGCATGCATGATTATAAGTGTTTGAGTATTGTGTATGTGTATGGGTGTATGTTCGTATGAATTCATGCGTTCGGTTGTATGGTGCAGCGATCGGGACCCGCTCAGTGAGATCCGAACCCTTTACAGGAGATTCAGAGTTGTGCTCGTTATGAACCCGATACACAGGCGATTCGAAGACCGACCCATGGAATGATTTGAAGATTCGTACATGTTCGTGTAGTGAAGTCCAGACAGCGATTCAGTTTCAAAATCGTGTCATTTCATGTGAGTGTTTGCTTTTATCTTTTTCCTTATTTACCGTTGTCAATAAGTACTTGTGTTTACTTTTATCATTTCATGTGACTGTCTGAGATATTTTACTAGTATTATTACTTGTATCACTTCATGTGACATTAGTGATTGTTCACCTTATTTGTGTAGTTAATATGAGCTTGTATCATAGACGGGACTTGATCTTGTAATTGACCTAGTTGTGATAAATATTAGAATATAAATATATTAATCTTGAGGCAGATTGATTCATAGTTGAGGTTAGATATTTATATTTTATGTATAGTATTTATCGGACAAATTGTTTGGTGACTATTCTGACTAGAACTCTTTTGGATATTGAGGACGTGTTTGATTTGACGTTGCCTTATTAACAGGCTGTTTTACCGATACATGGATATGTGTGAATATGACACCCTAAATGTAGATGTATGCGATGGGACTAACTTTTGGATTGTTTGGAGCTATTATTTTTAGATTCCCCCATTGATGAGCTTGACTGATGTATTGATAATTTTGTTAATATCTATTACTAGATATAGAGATGATTTAGATTTCATAGTGATCGAGGTTGTGACACTCCTTAATTATGATCTTGGTGTTGGATTGTTGAAACAAGGACTTTTGGATTTACCTTGATTATATTGATTGAGTACTAATAATCTTATCGATGTTGCATACTAGATATAGAGATGATTGAGATGTTATGTCGATCGAGGATGTTATACTCTTTAGTTATGATCTTAATTATGGCTGGATAAGTCTGATTTTAAGGATATTCTATTTTTTTTATTTGTGAACTCAGTATTCGTTGTTGATCTTGAGGATATATTCAATGTTTCATGATTGGTTCTTGACTACAGTTATTCGGTTATAGGGATTGAGTTATTATGAGTGTGATTTCATTGATATCGGTGTTAATATATATATTCAGAGTTTGATAACAGTTATTGTTGGATCTCAGCTATTGGTGACTTAGAAAATCAGAGTTGAATGATAGGATGAGAGAAATGATTTTGATTTAACGGACTTATGGTTTACGACATCGGATACAGACTTAGTAGTTGATGTTCGTGATGATTATTGAGATTCGGATTTGATGGTCACGATGACTATTGAGATTATGAGTGGATAGTATTATGACCAGTTTTAGATGAGACTATCTATTGAGCAGATCCGGGCTTGTTATTTTATTCATGTTATTGAAAGTTACTGAAAAAATATTGTCATACTGTAACAAATGCATTGCTTTATTGTTCTACCGTTTGCACGGTAATATTGTCCACATTGTTATTGTTACATTATTGATATTGTTACTATCACCGTATCATCCCCGTAATTGGAATAACATGGATATTAATTGGTTTAAATAATAATATAAATAGACAACTTATACCGGGATTGGGGAAATTGATGGAGGATACAACGCCTGTATTTTGGTTGGACCTACGATACAGGTTGCGCAGCCGAGATACGGTTCCACTGCAGGGTTTCGGGGGATGACTGATATCCCGTATTGTTCATATTGTTATTGTTATTGTTATTGACTACCTAGCGGTAGGACCTGATTCAGCACCAGGTGATTGCCCGTGGTTCCGAGTATGTACAGAACCCGCCTAAAACATGGATAATGTCTCCAACCAATCAGTTTCAATAACTTAGGACCCTGATTGACGTGTGTAGTAGGCGTAGTATAGGTTGCGTCTATTACAGGTGGCAATTGGTATTCGCTGACATAATAAATAATAATGAACTGTTTATAATGTATTGTGACTGACCGTAATCATCTGAATGTACATATATATAAACTATGATAAACATATGATTGTACACATGGCAGGATTGTATACCAGACTATTAATATATGCTAGGTTACACATCTTGACATTAGTTGTTTTCTTTTATCATGATATCAGTTATGAATCGTTCATAGTTTTGTTCTTGATATTGATTATTCTGTGTCTTTTATTTCAGTTTATCATGTTATTTTTGCTTATATTATTTTTATGCACGAGCACCTTTCCCTTTACACACACACTCATTATGTCGCTTCGACGATCCTGGATTTGCACGTCCAGACACTGGATATTTATCCTCTTGTTTAGGTGTTCGTTGAGCTCATACGTTTCGCGAGGAGCTGGAGTTTCTCGCTTTTGGTTCTGGTATTTTTATCTCTCTTGTCTTCCTGTTATTTCTTGATTCTTGATATATATTAGATTCAGTCTTTATTCCAATTCTTTTTATTTGATATCATGTGTGGATGCTTATATGTGATATTGCAGTAATCACGATTCATTATAGTTTAGATTATAGCTTGTTTCGGGTTACTTAAGAATTAGTGTATATGTGTGGAGTATTTTCCTAGCGTATATGCGTCGCTGACTCTCGTCGCGACTCTGTTTTCATGTATTTTGGAAGCGGGGCGTGACAAGGTTTTCTTAGTATCAGAGTCAGGTTCAACATAAAAAGAGAACTTAAATCTTACCGGTAACTTGAAACAAGTTGTAGTTATACTGCAATGTACATACACTATCCATATAATGATATTGACTTAACTTGGAATTGACTGTCCTCCCTTTGAAAATCAATCTCTCTGATCTTTCAATCTCTCTGATTGCATCTCTTCTTCTAGAGTAATCTTAATTCCATCTTGATTCGTATTCTTCTTATCGATTCTATTTTCTATTCTTATCTCTTGGAACTAGTTACTCTATTTTAAAGCTAGTAGCAGAGATTAGAGCACGCAGCGGAAGCGTGGTGGGTCCATGATACAGTGAGGAGAGGCGTGAAAGATTTATTGTTTGGACACATATATTGCATAAATATTATTACATTCCTACATATATTCTGTAATGAATATTACAATAATATCCTAATTCATGCAGGGTATGATAAGGAGAAGATAATCATGAAATTTATCTAATTAAATTCAAAAATTCAAAAGAAAGGGGATCGATTCAAATCCAAAGGTTCTAAAAGCTATCTTATCTGAAAACTGGATATATTAGATAAGATAATATCATCTCATTTCAAGGAAAAAATAGATTGTTTAAAATCCTATCAGTTTTGCTGAAGATAAATGGATATCTTATGAATTGTAGAAGACAAACTTAAAATGCAAGAGGATAAATGGATAGAGAGAAGATCAACGGATGAGATGAAGCAATTTAGATTCAGATTCAGGCTGGATATACTTTAGCATTTTAATCATAACTTTCGCTCCCAAAACTCAAATCTGATGATTCAAGATGCTACAGAAAGAAGACTTAAAGGGCTACAATTTTTTTATTGATTATGCTTTTAAATTTTATCATTTGATAAGTGATATTCAGCAATCAACACGCCAATAAGCTGCAGATCAGAATTGAATTTCTGGATAAATCAAATCAAGTTTGGAGATAAAAGGAGAATTCAAATTAAGAAATATCCAGCTCTTTCTATCTTTATACGATTTCTATCCCTATGATTTTCTCCTATAAATACCCTCATACCTCGAAGGCAGAAAAGGCACCATCTCAGAGAGAAAGCTTTAGTTTAGGTTTTTCTTTTCTTCTTTAATATAATTTTATTTTTTTATTTTCTTTTAGGTTAGAGAGAGTTACATGAGAAAAGAGAGGAAGAATTATTGTAGAGTGACACTATTGTAATTATTTTTCAAGAGATTTATATTGAAGGTGACATCAATGGAGTTTTCTCACTTTTCTTCACCGTACTCAATCTGACCAAGCATCGTGTTCAAGTTACTCTTTCTATTTGCTTTACTTTACTTCATGCTGAGGTAAGTCTTTGTTATGATTCAACGATGGAGGTAAGTACTTTTTTTGTTTTCTTTTTTAGTTCATTAGTTTAGAGTTATAATTTTCTTTTTTTTAAGTCTTTCCTTTTTTTTATAAATATAGCAACAACACTACAATCTCTTCTTCTACCATCTCCTTCTTAACTTAACATAATAATCTTATTTTCTTTTATAAATTGAGAAGATAAATATTAATTAGTTTCGATAAATTAAAAGAGAGAAAATTACACAGCGCTTCCATCGTTGTCCCTCCCTGTGGATCACGACCCGTTAGCCCTAGGCTACACGGGAGATTGAGGACCTAGCACTGTTCTAAATTTCTCTTTATTTTTGTGCATGTTTGGCTCGATCATAATTTTGGCGCCGTTGCCGGGGAGGGACGGTAAGTTTTCTTTCTTTTTAATTTACTTTAACGAATTAATCCCTTTTTCTTCTTTGTTTTGGTGAACAGTGGCTAATTACAGAAAAATAAAAGCTGTAGTGGATATATTGCTACTTTGTGTCTCTGTCTAAGAAGGCAGAGCATCAGAGCTCACAACAGTGGTGACTACTAACTGTAGTCTCTTGCAGGTTGTTTTTCAGATATTAGCTCTCTGCAGTTGTTAGTTATCTGTTTAACTCACTTTATACATATTTCTAATTAATAGTAACTTGTTGCTTTGTAAATGCTAAAAATACGTTTAGACTCTTGCATCTTAGGGCATCTGTCTATTTCGTTTCTTTATATTACTGTTGAAGGGTGATAGAGCAAAGATATGTGTGCATTGCATATAGTTTAAGAAACATATTTTGAGTGATTCATATTGCTTGAATGTTACCTTTTGCTTCACCCATTAACCCAGCCTAACATAAAATTGAGTAGACGTTGGACCTAGTAATATCTCAGACTCAAATAGGGATTGACCTAAGGGGAAAGTTGTTAGAAGTTGACTCTTACCAAATCGATGTCTAAGGTTGGGGATGGAGGGGCGAAATCCCGAAAGCTGGTGGTTTGGTATAATTAGGCCCGTTACTTAGGCATGGATACCTCCCACCAATCTTACCCCACCTGGCCGATTAACTTCGGTCAGGTTCTGCAATATACCTTCTGTGGATAATCAACAGTTAGGAGTCGTCTAGGTCTAAGATCTACCCTAACATAGGCTAGATTTTTCTTTATTTTCTTGTTTGTTTTTGTTTGTTCTTGTGAAAATGGATTATAATTACAATTATTCTGATTATAACTCAAATCCATATTTCACCCCAACTTCTTTCAATTCGGATATTACCAACCCGACATTACATAACTCTAACAACCAAGTATGTCAAATTGGTCTTATTCGAATCAATATATGCTCAAATCCCAGTATTATAAACAAGAATGGGATAATTATCACCACACTTCACCGAGTCACTTGGGATGCAACTGCCCCAAGTTTTACTATCAACAACCTTACCAACAAACAGCTTCATATAATCCATACCAAAACCAATCTATAGAAGAGAAATCTTTTTTAGAAAAGACATTTGAACCCTTCTTTGAGTCCACGGGACAAGTACAAATCATAGCGGGCTCAATTCTCCCAAACAATTCCCAAATCCAAGATCCTTACTCTAATTTTCAAGTCCAACCACAACAAGAAGAACCTATTGACTTAGAAAAGAATATGGAATTCATGATTCAGTCCCAAAATGATTGTATTCAATCCCAAACGGATTGTCTCAAATCTCGTAATAGGCTAGAAGCAAAAGGGAGTTATTTGGTCAACACAATTAATGATAGGAATGAGAAAACTCTACCTAACACATTTTCGACCATTCCTGATTCTCTTAGTCATATTGATGAAGAATCATGGTATCTTAGAGATTTTTAGCCAAGATTCAATTTCACCACATAATTTTGAACCTGACTAATATCAACCCATTGATAAATTGACAAGTTTTCATTTTAATGAGATTGAACTCGAAGATGAATGAGACATCGATTCCCAATATATGTTAACTCCGGTATCCTTACCCGATTCGGATCTAATTCCAAAGCCAACACTGATTCCTATCCATATAGAGTTTGAACATGAATCACATATTTTGGATAGTCACATTCCATTGTTGGAAAATAAATGTGAACTTCAATTCTATGATTTGGATCAAACTCATGAACCAACTCTGACTCTCGAACCTAAACTTGATTTGAGTTTTATTCCCAAGTCAGTTTCGGTTTCTATTCCTTTTATTGTTGAGCTCAAATCATCCATTCCATAAAATCACATTTCATTATTGGACCAAGGTTTAGATCAATATAATTCCATGATGATATCCCAAGACTGGTCATATAACCGAGAAAAATTTCATACTAGGATCTTGCATGATCCTATTCATATTAGGGATTATAAAAATGTTAATAGGAAAGAGGTTATAAAAGGTGGATTCCATGAAAATTCACATATCTAGATTGGGCAGAAACGCTTGGCCAATGAGACCACTACCGGAACCACCACCTTGAGGTGAAATTTTTTTCCCTTTCTTCATTTTCCTGTATTATTGCATTTCATTCATACATTGAGGACAATGCATGAGTTAGATATGGGGGAGGGTTTCCTAACATACTAACTTTACTAATTAAAAAAAAATCCCTTGCTTTAAAAACTTTTTGAAATGGAAATTAATATTTTGAATTATTTTTGTTAAAAATTAAGTTAAATTTAAGAAATAAGAGAATCATAATTAGGATTTCTTAAATTTGGTCAAAATAAAATTATTTGTTTGATTTTGAGGTTAGGAAGAAAAATTAGAAAAGTAATTTAGCCTTAATTTTTACCTTGATGAAATATGCATACTTTATACACTTACACACTTAGGGTTCTAAAACAAAGATTCTTATGCCTTATATAAAAACTATATATACATATATCAAAAAAAATCTTCTGACTACGCTGGATATTTGTGCCTCATAAAGCGTAAGTATTCACTCCTAAAAGTGGTTCATATAAATAAAAATCCTTAGTTTTGTGGCCTCGTTTGCTCGAGTCTTAAGTCCTTAGGGTGCTTTCTCACATGGTGCCCTAAAACCATCTGGTTTGGGAGTCACTGACTAAGGCTCCTTACATGGGCGAATTAGAAAGCCTAACAGAGCTAAGGGATATTACCGCTATAAATTAAAAAAAAAGAAAATAATAAGGCATAAGAGTTAGAGTTGAAGAATCCTGAGCCAAATTTTCACGGTCACAAGATGCATATGACTTAGGGTAAAATAATAGACTAGATGAGAAATACAATTTTAATTCTTACCTTGATTAAAAATAAGTTTTTGAATAAAGACTAAGTTTAAGAATGACTAAGTTTTGATAATCCTATGACTTATAGATTACTTGAAATTTTATATTAATACTTCAAATATTTTTTTCTTTTCAAAATGCGTTTTCAAAAAAAATACTAACAATTCATTTCTTTTTCTTCATGGATTTTGTGGGTGCAATCCACTGAAAACCCTCACGAGACAAAACTCGTCCTCTAAGGGTAACCTAGAGGTTTAACGGCTTGTTGCATGTGCTAAGTGCAATTGTGATTTCTACGAAAGTGAGTTAGGTTTGGTCAGTTTAGTTTTTCTTTTCTCTTTGTTTTGCTCGAGGACGAGCAAAAGATAAGTGTGGGAGATGTTTGGACACATATATTGCATAAATATTATTACATTCCTACATATATTCTGTAATGAACATTGTAAATAATTTGTCTTAATGTTTTAATTCATGTAGGGTATAATAGGGAGAAGATAATCATGAAATTTATCCAATTAAATTCAAAAGTTCAAAAGAAAGGGGATCGATTCAAATCCAAAGGTTCTAAAAGCTATCTTATTTGAAAACTGGATATATCAGATAAGATAATATCATCTCATGTTAAGGAAAAAATAGATTGTTTAAAAACCCTATCGGTTTTGCTGAAGATAAATGGATATCTTATCAATTTTAGAAGACAAACTGAAAATCTAAGAGGATAAATGGATAGAGAGAAGATCAACGGATGAGATGAAGCAATTTAGATTCAGAGTCAGGCTGAATACAGTTTAGTATTTTAATCATAACTTTCGCTACCGAAACTCAAATCTGATGATTCAAGATGCTACAGAAAGAAGACTTAAAGGCTACAATTTTTTTATTGATCATGCTTTCCAATTTTATCATTTGATAAGTGATTTCAGCAATCAACACGCCAATAAGCTGCAGATCTTGAATTTCTGGATAAATCAAATCAAGTTTAGAGATAAAAGGAGAATTCAAATTAAGAAATATCCAACTCTTTCTATCTTGATACGCTTTCTATCCCTAGTTTTCTCCTATAAATACCCTCATACCTCGAAGGCAGAAAAGGAACCATCTCAGAGAGAGAGCTTTAGTTTAGGTTTTTCTTTTCTTCTTCAATGTAATTTTTATTTTTTATTTTCTTTTAGGTTAGAGAGAGTTACATGAGAAAAGAGAGGAAAAATTATTGTAGAGTGACACTATTGTAATTATTTTTTGAAGAGATTTATATTGAAGGTGACATCAATGGAGTTTTCTCACTTTTCTTCATCGTACTCAATCTGACCAAGCACCGTGTTCAAGTTACTCTTTCTATTTGCTTTGCTTTACTTCATGCTGAGATAAGTCTTTGTTATGATTCAACGATGGAGGTAAGTACTTTTTTTGTTTTCTTTTTCAGTTCATTAGTTTAGATTCTCCTTTTTTTAGTCTTTCCTTTTTTTATATAAATAAAGCAACAACACCACAATCTCTTCTTCTATCATCTCGTTCTTAACTTAATATAATAATTTATTTTCTTTTATAAAATTGAAACGATAAATATTAATTAGTTTCGATAAATTAAAAGAGAGAAACTTACACAACGCTTCCATTGCTGTCCCTCCCTGTGGATCACGACCCGTTAGCCTAGGCTACACGGTAGAATTGAGGACCTAACACTGTTCTAAATTTCTGTATTTTTTTGTGCAGGTTTGGCTCGATCATTTATCTTCTCTTTTAACTTGATTTTTATCATTCCCTGCCTTTCGAGGACGAAATTTTTATAAGGTGGGTAGAATACAATACCTCTATTTTTGAAATGCAAAATTTAATAATGAATAATAATATTTTTTATTACATGTATTTTATGTCAATTATTATTGTTGTTATATATTATAGTTATTACTATTGGTAATTATTATTATTGTTATTGCTAAATATCTTTATGTATTATTATTATTATTATTCTTATTATTAATATTATTGATATTTATTTTGTGTATTATTCTTAGACTAGCTCACTTCTTCCCCCCTATTTTCTCTTCATTTTTTTCATTTTCTTATTCTTTATCATAAGTCTAATCCAAACCCAAGTATCCATTTTCATATGCTTTACCTTTACCCATGAGCCATATCCATTTCCTATCCTTCTTTTATTTTTCTTGGCCCATGTCATAAGCCCATTTTCATTCCTTCTATTTTTCTTTTATTTGAGCTAAAACTCAAACCAAAACCTATTACCCAATATCTAATTTTAATCTTATCTCAAATCTAAATCCTAATAAAAATCATATCTAATTCTAACATACCTAAATCTATATTCTATTTTCAAAATCACAATCTCAACTAATTCTAATTCAAAATAAAATCTTAACTAATCTTTAAACTATTTTAATCCTTATCCTATCAACTAAATCATAAATCCTAACTATGTAATTCTATATATTAACTACCTAATCACTAACCCTTTATCTCTCTCTCCCTATATTTAATTTTATCTAATCCTATCCATCAAATTTAAATCTTAACCAACCCAATCCTCATATTTCCTAACTACTAATCATATAGTTATCTTAATTAAATAAAAATCCTAACTAATATAATCTCTTATTCTCTCCTAATCTTAACCATTTAATCTTAAATTATCCTAATCCTAACTATATAATCATAACCAATTAACATATCCTATATAAACATCTAATCCTAAACCAAAATCCTAACCTAATCTTCTCCTCCTTCCTTCGCTGGCAGCCCCAACCCACCATACGACCTCCTCATTATTCTTTAGCGAGACCCCGACGGTAGCTCGCGATACCCCGACATCCTCGCAGCCTCCGCCTCCTGTGTCATCAAACTCTCCATGGCCAGCAGTGAGTTCTCCCCCTCCGCGGCTTCTGCCTCCTCCAGCAAGCTCCACCGCTGCCTTATCCCGGCCATGTCTACTTCTGCACCGTGAGTGTGCCCTCTCTTCCTCTCTATTTCTATGTTATTATGTATGTATTTATGTATGTGTAATTTGTGATTAGGTGTGCGTAAATTATTATGTGATGGTATATTTGTGGATATGTGTTACGTGTGCATGGGGGTGTGCATGTTTGTTATATATGTTTATGTAAGAGTGTGTATGTATACGTATAAATGTATGCATGATTATAAGTGTTTGAGTATTGTGTATGTGTACGGGTGTATGTTCGTATGAATTCATGCGTCCGGTTGTATGGTGCAGCGATCTGGACCCGCTCAGTGAGATCCGAACCCTTTACAGGAGATTCAGAGTTGTGCTCGTTATGAACCCGATACACAGGCGATTCGAAGACCGACCCATAGGATGATTTAAAGATTCGCACATGTTCGTGCAGTGAAGACCAGACAGCGATTCGGTTTCAAAATCGTGTCATTTCATGTGAGTGTTTGCTTTTATCTTTTTCCTTATTTACCGTTGTCAATAAGTACTTGTGTTTTACTTTTATCATTTCATGTGACTGTCTGAGATATTTTACTAGTATTATTACTTGTATCACTTCATGTGACATTAGTGATTGTTCACCTTATTTGTGTAGTTGATATGAGCTTGTATTAGTATCATTTCATGTGTTGGTAAATCGTCGTTATTGGCTTAGACCTGGTATTGATATATCATAGACGGGACTTGATCTTATAATTGACCTAGTTGTGATAAATATTAGAATATAAATATATTGATCTTGAGGCAGATTGATTCATAGTTGAGGTTAGATATTTATATTTTATGTATAGTATTTATCGGACAAATTGTTTGGTGACTATTCTGACTAGAACTCTTTTGGATATTGAGGACGTGTTTGATTTGACGTTGCCTTATCGATAGATTATTTTACCGATACATGGATATGTGTAATATGACACCCTAAACGATGATGTATACGATGTGACTAACTTTTGGACTATTTGGAGCTATTATTTCTGGATTCCCCAATTGATGAGCTTGACTGATGTATTGATGACCTTATTGTCATCGATTACTAGATATAAAGATGATCTAGATTTCATATTCATCGAGGATGTGGCACTCCTTAATTATGATCTTGGTGTGGATTGTTGAAACAGGAACTTTTGGATTTACCCTGATTATATTGATTGAGTACTGATAATCTTATCGACATTGGATACTAGATATAGAGATGATTGAGATGTTATGTCGATAGAGGATGTTATACTCTTTAGTTATAATCTTAATTATGGTTGGATAAGTCTGATTTTGAGGATATTCCATTCTTTATTTGTGAACTCGGTATTCATTGTTGATCTCGAGGATATATTCAATGTTTCATGATTGGTTTTTGACTACAGTTATTCAGTTACAGAAGTTGAGTTATTATGAGTGTGATTTCATTGATATCGGTGTTAATATATATATTCAGAGTTTGATAACAGTTATTGTTAGTCTCAGTTATTGGTGACTTAGAGAATCAGAGTTGATTGATAGGATGAGAGAACTAATTTTGATTTAACGGACTTATGGTTTACGACATCGGATACAGACTTAGTAGTTGATGTTCGTGATGACTATTGAGATTCGAATTTGATGATCACCATGACAATTGAGATTATGAGTAGATGGTATTGTGACCAGTTCTAGATGAGACTATCAATTGAGCAGTATCCGGGCTTGTTATTGTATTCATGTATTGAAAGTTACTGGGAAAATATTATCAGACCGTATGACATATATTGTTTCATTGTTCTACCGTTTACACGGTAATATTGTTCACATTGTTATTGTTACATCACTGATATTGTTACTGTCACCGTATTTTCCCAGTAATTGAAATAACATGGATATTGATTACTTTAAATAATAATATAATAGATAACTTACACCGGGATTGGAGAAATTGATAGAGAGACACCGTCTGTATTTTGGGTAGACCGAGGATACAGGTTGCGCAGCCGAGATACGGTTTCACTGCAGGGTTCTGGGGGATGACTGACATCCTGTATTATTCATATTGTTATTGTCACGCCCCACTTCTCAAAATACACAAAATTGGGTACGTGACAAGATTCGGCGACGTATTCTGAATAAAAATACGCTAAGCCTTAATGTATTAAATTAAAACATAAAGTTCACAACTTATTCCAGCTTTCAAAAGCAAGTACAATAATGTCTTGAAAGTTCACTTATTATAGACATAACAAGAATGAAAGCAAAAATACTAAAAGTCCTCACGAACTGAAACTGCTGATGGTCTACTGGAGATCTGCAACGCGCTCAAAGTACTCCTGGTCCTGCAACGTCCTCAAGCCTGGATCTGAGTATAGCAAACTCAGGGTCGTCAATAAGCGACCTAGTGAGTGGTAAAATAAAAAGGGAAGATGCACATGCATGTAACATATAAGCATATGGAAAGAAAATATACATGATAAGAGTGTAATAACATGGCAACGATAAATGAATAGTAACTAAGCCAGTCAGTGATATAATCAAGGGTACCTCAGGTCATGAGTATAATTAATGTCTATAATAACATGCAAGTCAGATGTCAAGTTCAGTTTATAATATCAATGTAAGAATTCAGTTTTCATTATTAATTATGTCAGCGAACACCAATTGCCACATGTAATAGACGCATCCCATACTACGCCTATTACACGTGCCAATCGAGGTCCTCAGTTATTGAAACTGATCGTTGGAGACATTGTCTGTGTTTTAGGTGGGTCCCGTGCATACCCGGGACCACGGCCCAGACTCCTGGCGCTGAACCAGGACCTACCGCAAGGTAGTCAGGAACATGTATAAAAGGAACAGGTACATGTATAACATGCATAACAGGAACAGGAATAGGACGGGGTGCTAGTCACCCCACGGGAACCCTGCAGTGGAACCCTCTTTTGGCTGCGCAACCTAAATCCTAGGTCCACCCAAAATACAGATGCTGTCTCCTCCATCAATCTCCCCAATCCCAGTGTAAGTTATTTAATTTAGTTGTCAATATTATTAATGTACATGTCACCTAAATCTACTGGGATAACTCGGTAATGATAACAGTAACAACATAGCCGTGAAATCGTGATACATGTATAACAGGATATATATATATATCGGTGAACATGATAAACAGGATGAGATTGTTACCGTCTAACAATATTTTTCCCAGTAGTTGGATAACATGAACATGATGGTCACAAGTGTCATTCAGGTGAGTTTTAGTGGTAAAGTCCTAACCGGTGTCATGTAGTGATCAAGAAGGTTCATTATCAATAACAAATGTGCTTAATTGCATATAGGAATACATAAATATGCTACGAATAATGCATGTAGGTAATTCATGAAATTATAAAATTTCTAAATACTAGCACATTAGCTTAATGTAATTAGATAACCAGATAAAATCCTTCATCACAAGAATTCTTGTTAGCTGAAGGAGGAAAAAGCACTCACCTGAGGTAGATCTCAAACCAAAGCACTGCAAATCCTAGAATCCCGAAAAATCTACACAATTTATTTCAATAGAAATTGTTAGGATCTTTTATTTATTTAATTGTGATTAATTAACTTAAGGTTGGGAGTATGATCTTATGAATTACATGAACTTAATAGGTTTAATTTATCAAATTTTAAATTCTCTTTTGTTGGGTTTTTAAAACTTTTTAACATTAATTTTCTTAACGGGTTCGAATTTACCATTTAACAAAACTGACTTTAAAGGGGGTAATTTGATTTAATTTATGTTGCTATTCTTCTGAAAATTTTATCATGAAAAGTAGAAGTAGTGTAGATTGTTATTTATATTTTTCTCTATTTTTCTGATATTTTTAACTAATTATTTTAATTATTTTTCTGCAGGTTAACTAGTCTGGAATTTTCTGTTGGGTCGGGTTTTGTTGTGCGGGTGTGGATCCAAAAGATATAACCCATGCAAAATTGGGCTGGAACAGGCTGTGGGCCTCTGCCAAATAACAGAATTTTTTCTGGGAAGGTGCAGCCTAGCCCGGCCAGACCCGGGCCAGGCCAGGCCGGGTCTGGTCCGACCTGTTTATTATTTGTTTTTTTTTAATTAAGCCTAACCCGGGCCTGCCAGGCCCGGGCTAGGTCAGGCCTGGCCATCCTGGGCCATCCAGGCCGGCCAGGCCCTGCACAGCAGAGCTGTGCAGTGCAGCGCCTGCTCTCGGCCAAGCCGAGAGCAGTGCAGCAAAATTTTTTTTTTTTAAATTTCTAAATTGTAGAAAAATTAAAAAGGGGTGTGAAAATTTTAGATATATATTTTAATTGGATTTTGAATTAGTTTTCATGTATTGATAGATTAGCCATGTGTCTAATTTAGATCCTTGAAATTAAATTCTAAAATTTTCTTTTTGTTTTCTAAAATATTTCTATTAGAGAATCATATATTATTTTTATATAAGTTTTATTTAGATAAAGGTGAAGTTTTTTATGATGAAGAAATTCTTGAAAAGGGTAGATCTAAGAATGGTACTCCAATTTAATTATAATTTTTAATTCATACAAATTTTATCCTATTATTATTATTGGATGGATTTTTAGTTTCATAAAAAAAGGATTTTTAAATTATGGTATGTTATCAAATTCATATAAATTGATTTAAATTTAGGGGAGATCTAAGTTTCATAAAAAATAGAATCTTAATCATGCTATTCTAATTAAATATTTGAATTCATAAAAATCAAATTTTTGCTTACTTGGATTTAGCCTGCTTCTCAATCTCCACGCCTCCTTCTCAACCTCCACGCCTCGGAACCGTTCTCCGTCACGATCAACTCCAACTCCAAGGAGGGGGAAGAGGATGAGAAATGATGGGTTAAGCGTTCTTTCTGATTGTCGTTCTTTTTTTATTTTTATTTTTGACGGAGGCAAGAGAAGAAAGTTACGGGATAAGATCTTTTAGGATTTTTTTAGCAATCAGGTTGTTAAGATGTGAATCTAGGTTGTTAAGATAAGAGATCCCTAAAGATCTCTTGAGATCTTTCAGATAGAAATTTGAATTTTTTAAATTTGACTTTGGGTGTTTAAAATAATTTAGCTCTCCTACTTAACCACACGCCAATGTGGCATTATGGTTAAGGTATTAGGATTCAGTACAAAGGAATAGAGTTCGAGACTTGACATAAACATTTATATATTATTATTATTATTTTTTTCATTTTTTTTAGGTATTAAAAAAAACAAGAGTATTACATTCTACCCACCTAATAAGAAAATTTCGTCCTCAAAATTTAAATTCAGGCGGGGAAAGAAATATACCTAATCATCACGGAAAAGGTGGGGATAGCTATCGTGGATGACATCTTCCCGCTCCCATGTTGCTTCTCCTGGAGGTCGATTTCCCCAAGATACTAGAACAAGTGGAATGGTCTGCTTCTTCAATTCCTTGGTAGTCCGATCTAGGATAACCGTAGGCCTCTCAGTGTAGGATAGGTCCAGCCTAAGTTCCAACTCAGAATGATCCACCACATGACTGTCATCTCGGATATACCTCCTCAGCTGAGAAACATGGAAGACATCATGCACGCCATCTAAAGATGGGGGCAATGCTAGCCTAAAAGCCACCACTCCCACTCGCTCCAAAATCTCAAAGGTCCTATAAACCTGGGACTCAGCTTCCCTCTGTTGCCGAACCTGATTACTCCCCTCGTTGGTGATATCTTTAAGAATACTTTATCTCCAATCTCAAACTCCAGTGGCCTTCTGTCCAAATCTGCCCATTTCTTCTGTCTATCCTGAGCTGCCTTGAGGCGCTCTCGGATAATCTTAACTTTCTCCACTGTCTAAGTTATAATCTCCGGTCCCAGTAGTCTCCGGTAACCAATATCGTCCCAGCACAAAGGAGATCTGCATTTCCTTCCATACAAAGCTTCAAAAGGCGCCATCTTGATACTAGCCTGATAGCTATTGTTATAAGCAAACTCTACCAAATGCAGATGGTCTTCCCAAGACCCCTTGAAGTCTAGCATGCAAGCCCTCAACATGTCTTCGAGAATCTGTATCGTCCGCTCTGATTGCCCATCAGTCTGTGGATGGTATGCTGTGCTAAACTTCAAGCGAGTCCCAAACTTTCCTGAAGGCTCCTCCAAAAGTGGGACATGAATCTAGTGTCTCTGTCGGATACTATACTAACTGGCACGCCATGGAGTCTCACTACCTCCTGCATATACTTCTCCGCTAACAACTCGGTAGGCTGACCCAGTCTGAAAGGAATGAAGTGTGCTGATTTCGTGAGACGATCCACTATGACCCACACTGCATTATTTCCCTTCTGGCTGCGAGGTAAGGCAGTGACGAAGTCCATAGTAATATGCTCCCACTTCCATCCGGAATTGGTAGAGGTTGAAGTAGTCCAGCTGTCCTCTGATGTTCAGCCTTCACTTGTTGACACACCAAACACTTCGCCACATACCGAGCAATCTCCCTGTTCATTCCATGCCACCAGAACCGCTGCTTCAGGTCTTGGTACATCTTCGTCCCCCCTAGATGTATGGAATAAGCCGAGCTATGGGCTTCAGCTAACACTTCTTGTCGAATCTCTCCCTTCGGCACACAAATTCTGTTGTCAAAACGGAGCGTTCCATCCACATAGATCTTCATGTCTGACCTCAATCCAGCTTTCACTTGCTCCCTGAATTCTTGCAACTTGGGGTCTCTGTCCTGTGCTTCCCTGATCTTCTCCAATAAGGTTGGTTGAATCTGCATAACCATCAATTTGCCGGGAGATATTGCCCGGAGATATTGCCCTTCGTATCACCATCAGGTCCATCCGTCTCATCTTCTCGAATAATTTCTTCTATTGAGTGATCTGTATTGCCATAGAAGCTTCCGGCTTTCTGCTCAAGGTATCAGGTACTACATTGATCTTTTCAGCGTGATACTGTAGATCTATATCATAGTCAGTCATCAACTCTAACCATCTTCTTTGCCTCATGTTTAACTCCTTTTGAGTGAAGATATACTTCAAATTCTGGTGATCAGTGTATATCAACACTTGATCTCCCAACAGATAGTGCCTCCAAATCTTTAAGGCAAAAATGACTGCTGCAAGTTCTAGATCATGTGTAGGATAATTCTTCTCATGACGCTTAAGCTGTCTGGACGCATAAGCTATCACATGACCATGCTGCATTAGCACACACCCCAAACCTCGCCCTGACGCGTCACTGTATATGACCATACCTCCAGTCCCGTCGGACATCTTCAAGACAGGGGCCGTGATCAATCTGTTCTTCAACTCTTCAAAAGCAGCAGCACACTCCGCAGTCCATACATACTTTACTCCCTTCTGAGTAAGCTTGGTTAGAGGCCCTGTAATCCTTGAGAAATCCTGCACAAACCTACGATAATATCCAGCCAGTCCTAGAAAACTTCTGATTTCTATCGCCGACTTCGGGACTGGCCAATCCTTCACTGTCTGAACCTTACCGGGATCCACCGTGATGCCTTCACCTGAAACAATATGACCTAGAAAAGCTACACTCTTCAGCCAGAACTCACATTTGCTCAGTTTGGCGTAAAGCTTTTCCGTCGAAGGGTCTGCAACACAATCCTCAAGTGCTCTACATGTTCTTCTTCATCCTTAGAATAAATCAGGATATCATCTATGAATATTACTACAAATTTATCCAGAAATGAAGACAATACGCGATTCATCAAGTCCATAAAAATTGTTGGGGCATTGGTCACTCCAAATGGCATGACTAGAAACTCGTAATGACCATAACGAGTCCTAAAGCCGTTTTCGGAATGTCTTCTTTCTTCACCTTCAGTTGATGATATCCAGAACGAAGGTCCAACTTTGAGAACACCTTAGCTCCATAAAGTTGATCGAATAGGTTATCAATCCTGGGCAAAGGATATTTGTTCTTGATGGTGACCTTGTTCAATTCGCGATAGTCAATGCACATCCTCCTGCTGCCATCCTTCTTCTTCACTAACAACACCGGAGCTCCCAAGGTGAAACACTATGTCTGATAAATCCTTTATCTGGGTACTCTTGCAACTGTTTCTTCAGCTCTGCAAGCTCCACGGGCGCCATCCGATACGGTGCCTTAGAGATTGGGGCCATACCAGGAATGACATCTATGGAAAACTCTAGGACTCGATCTGGCGGCAATCCGGGTAGGTCTTCTGGGAAAACATCTAAAAATTCTTCCACCACTGGCTTCGGCATCTCCTCGGCTTCTGTGATGACGCAATCTCCTTGATGCTTCTGTCTGGATGCCCTAGATTCCCCAACAAACTGAAACTCTGGTTGATGCGAAATTCGGAATATTAGACTCTTATTCCGACAATCAATTACCGCATGATGCTTGCTAAGCCATGTCATGCCCAAGATCACATTGTATCCACCAGTGTTTATCATAAACATGTCTGCACTAAACTCCCTTCCACAAATCACTACACGACAAGATCTACATAATCTACTAGTGGTTATAATCCCATTTCCCGTACTAATCTCCCATGCAGTATCCATATCATAACAAGGTATAGAATGCTTCGTTATGAAACTAGTAGATATATAGCAATGTGAAGCACCAGAATCAAATAGTGATATGACTGGAACTGAATAAACCAGAATGGTACCTGCCACCACCTCCTCTGATGCCTCTGCCTCTTCTGCAGTCAGATTGAAAGCCTGGCCTCTCCCACGACCTGCTCCTGCCCTCCCCTGGGATTGTCTGTACATCTGTCGTGGTGGAGGCAATGGAACTCCTCTACCTGCAGGTACTGGATTCCTCTTTGCTGCTTCTGATGCCGGAGCAACGGGCACGATACTCCTCTGCCCCTTGAACGGACAGTTCACTAGCTGATGATCTCTAGCTCCACAAGCCAGGCATAGTCTGTTTGCCCTTCTGCACTCCCCTCGATGATGCCCCGGCAGCTGACAAAATCCGCAAACAATTGTCCGCGGAGAAGAAGTAAACTGTTGCTTGTTATGTGGAGCCCCGCCGAATCTGGATGTAGGTCCCTTAATCACCTGGTCAAAGGGTCGCTTCAGCGGCCTTGCCTGCACCTTGCTTTTATTCTCCTTCTCTACCACCTGCTCCAAGCTACAGGCAGCACTGAGAACCTGAGAGTAAGTCGTCAGCGGCTGTGTGACCAAGAACTTCTGAATGTCCAACCTCAGACCTTGCTGGAAGCGGTTAGCCCGATCTTCCTCCTCTGCCACCATGTAGGGAGCGAACCGACTCAACCTTAAGAATTCCGCAGCATACTCATCAATGCTTCGACTCCCCTGTTGCAGGTTGATGAACTGTTGTTCCATTTCCCTTCTAGCTGTCTTGGAAAGAACCTCTCATAAAAGCTGTCCATGAATTGCTCCCAAGCGATTGGTGGTTCCAACCGCTCTTCCTCTGCAAGCCACCATGTCCGAGCCACATCTGTCAGCTGAACCATGACTACCTCGACTTGCTCGTTCTTGGGAACACGAGCTACAGTTAAGAGGTTGGTCATATCAACTAACCACTGTTCCGCATCCAACGGCTTCTCAGTACCGGCAAAGGTGGCCGGCTGTAACCTTCTGAAGTCAGAAATGTTGCCGGGCTTTGGTTCCCGAGGTGCCGTTGACCTCTCTATGGCCGCTGTGGCCGTCTGTTGAGCTGCCAACAATCCATCTCGAAGGAGTGCTGTTTGTTCCTGTTGAGACTCCATCATACCATGGAGCACTCCCATCATATCAGTGGCCTCATTACGAGCAGCAATACGGGAGGAGGGAGGTCATTGAGCCATTGCTCTGGAAAAATCAAAATAAAATTTAGGAAAAAATATATGGATATGCTTCAAATATACCATAGACATTATTGTACTTGTAGCTGGAGTGTATGATTTTCAACATTGTCAGTAAGAGCTTGGCTATTAACTTAATTATACACCCTAAGTATAACCTGGCTCTGATACCAAGAAAATCCTGTCACGTCCCACTTCTCAAAATACACAAAATTGGGTACGTGACAAGATTCGGCGACGTATTCTGAATAAAAATACGCTAAGCCTCAATGTATTAAATTAAAACATAAAGTTCACAACTTGTTCCAGCTTTCAAAAGCAAGTATAATAATGTCTTGAAAGTTCACTTATTATAGACATAACAAGAATGAAAGCAAAAATACTAAAAGTCCTCACGAACTGAAACTGCTGATGGTCTACTGGAGATCTGCAACGCGCTCAAAGTACTCCTGGTCCTGCAACTTCCTCAAACCTGGATCTGAGCATAGCAAACTCAGGGTCGTCAATAAGCGACCTAGTGAGTGGTAAAATAAAAAGAGAAGATGCACATGCATGTAACGTATAAGCATATGGAAAGAAAATATACATGATAAGAGTGTAATAACATGGCAACGATAAATGAATAGTAACTAAGCCAGTCAGTGATATAATCAAGGGTACCTCAGGTCATGAGTATAATTAATGTCTATAATAACATGCAAGTCAGATGTCAAGTTCAGTTTATAATATCAATGTAAGAATTCAGTTTTCATTATTAATTATGTCAACGAACACCAATTGCCACATGTAATAGACGCATCCCATACTACGCCTATTACACGTGCCAATCGAGGTCCTCAGTTATTGAAACTGATCGATTGGAGACATTGTCTGTGTTTTAGGTAGGTCCCGTGCATACCCGGGACCACGGCTCAGACTCCTAGCGCTGAACCAGGACCTACTGCAAGGTAGTCAGGAACATGTATAAAAGGAACAGGTACATGTATAACATGCATAACAGGAACAGGAACAGGACGGGGTGCCAGTCACCCCACGGGAACCCTACAGTAGAACCCTCTTTCGGCTGCGCACCTAAATCCTAGGTCCACTCAAAATACAGAGGCTGTCTCCTCCATCAATCTCCCCAATCCCAGTGTAAGTTATTTAATTTAGTTGTCAAGATTATTAATGTAGATGTCACCTAAATCTACTGGGATAACTCGGTAATGATAACAGTAACAACATAGCCATGAAATCGTGATACATGTATAACAGGATATATATATCGGTGAACATGATAAACAGGATGAGATTGTTACCGTCTAAAAATATTTTTCCCAGTAGTTGGATAACATGAACATGATGGTCACAAGTGTCATTCAGGTGAATTTTAGTGGTAAAGTCCTAACCGGTGTCATGTAGTGATCAAGAAGGTCATTATCAATAACAAATGTGCTTAATTGCATATAGGAATACATAAATATGCTACGAATAATGCATGTAGGTAATTCATGAAATTATAAAATTTCTAAATACTAGCACATTAGCTTAATGTAATTAGATAACTAGATAAAATCTTTCATCACAAGAATTCTTGTTAGCTGAAGGAGGAAAAAGCACTCACCTGAGGTAGATCTCAAACCAAAGCACTGCAAATCCTAGAATCGCGGAAAATCTACACAATTTATTTCAATATAAATTGTTAGGATCTTTTATTATTTAATTGTGATTAATTAACTTAAGGTTGGGAGTAGATCCTATGAATTACATGAACTTAATAGGTTTAATTTATCAAATTTTAAATTCTCTTTTGTTGGGTTTTTAAAACTTTTTAACATTAATTTCTTAAGGGTTCGAATTTACCATTTAACAAAACTGACTTTAAAGGGGTAATTTGATTTAATTTATGTTGCTATTCTTCTGAAAATTTTATCATGAAAAGTAGAAGTAGTGTAGATTGTTATTTATATTTTTCTCTATTTTTCTGATATTTTTAACTAATTATTTTAATTATTTTTCTGCAGGTTAACAAGTCTGGAATTTTTTGTTGGGTCGGGTTTTGTTGTGCGGGTGTGGATCCAAAAGATATAACCCATGCAAAATTGGGCTGGAACAGGCTGTGGGCCTCTGCCAAATAACAGAATTTTTTTTCTGGGAAGTTGCAGCCCGGCCCGGCCAGACCCGGGCCAGGCCAGCCCAGGCCAGGCCGGGTCTGGTCCGGCATGTTTATTATTTGTTTTTTTTTTATTAAGCCCAACCCGAGCCTGCCAGGCCCGGGCTAGGCCAGGCCTGGCCATCCTGGGCCAGCCAGGCCGGCCAGGCACTGCACAGCAGGGCTGTGCAGTGCAGTGCCTGCTCTCGGCCAAGCCGAGAGCAGTGCAGCAAAATTTTTTTTTTAAAATTTCTAAATTGTAGAAAAATTAAAAAGGGGTGTGAAAATTTTAGATATATTTTTAATTGGATTTTGAATTAGTTTTCATGTATTGATAGATTAGCCATGTGTCTAATTTAGATCCTTGAAATTAAATTCTAAAAATTTTCTTTTGTTTTCTAAAATATTTCTATTAGAGAATCATATATTATTTTTATATAAGTTTTATTTAGATAAAGGTGAAGTTTTTATGATGAAGAAATTCTTGAAAAGGGTAGATCTAAGCATGGTACTCCAATTAATTATAATTTTTAATTCATACAAATTTTATCCTATTATTATTATTGGATGGATTTTTAGTTTCATAAAAAGGATTTTTAATTATGGTATGTTATCAAATTCATATAAATTGATTTAAATTTAGGGGAGATCTAAGTTTCGTAAAAAAATAGAATCTTAATCATGCTATTCTAATTAAATATTTGAATTCATAAAAATCAAATTTTTACTTACTTGGATTTAGCCTGCTTCTCAATCTCCACGCCTCCTTCTCAACCTCCACGCCTCGGAACCGCTCTCCGTCACGATCAACTCCAACTCCAAGGAGGGGGAAGAGGATGAGAAATGATGGGTTAAGCGTTCTTTCTGATTGTCGTTCTTTTTTTTTTTTTTGACGGAGGCAAGAGAAGAAAGTTACGGGACAAGATCTTTAGGATTTTTTTAGCAATCAGGTTGTTAAGATGTGAATCTAGGTTGTTAAGATAATAGATCCCTAAAGATCTCTTGAGATCTTTCAGATAGAAATTTGAATTTTTTAATTTGACTTTGGGTTGTTTAAAATAATTTAGCTCTCCTACTTAACCACACGCCAATGTGACATTATGGTTAAGGTATTAGGATTCAGTACAAAGGAACAGAGTTCCAGACTTGACATAAACATTTATATATTATTATTATTATTATTTTTCATTTTTTTAGGTATTAAAAAAAATAAGAGTATTACAGTTATTGTTATTGACTACCTAGCGGTAGGACTTGGTTCAGCGCCAGGTGATTGGGCCGAGCTTTCAGGTATGTACATGTCTCCAACCAATCAGTTTCAATAACTTAGGACCCTGATTGACATGTGTAGTAGGCGTAGTATAGGATGCGTCTATTACAATGGCAATTAGGGTTCGCTGACATAATAAATAATAATGAACTGTTTATAGTATATTGTGACTGACCGTAATCACCTGACTGTACATATATATAAACTATGATAGACATATGATTGTACATATGACCGGATTGTATACCAGACTAGTGACATATGCTAGGTTACACATCTTGACATTAGTTGTTTTCTTTTATCATTATATCAGTTATATATCGTTCATAGCTTTGTTCTTGATATTGATTATTCTGTTATCTTTTATTTTAATTTATCATATTATTATTGCTTACATTGTTTTTATGCACGAGCACCTTTCCCTTTACACGCACACTCATTAGGTTGCTTCTGACGACCCTGAATTTGCACGTCCAGATACTGGATGTTTTATGCTCTTGTTCAGGTGTTCGTTGAGCTCGTACGCTTCGCTAGGAGCTGGAGTTTCTCTCTTTTGGTTCTGGTATTTTTATCTCTCTTATTTTCCTGTTATTTCCTAATTCTCGATATATATCAGATTCAGTCTTTATTCCAGTTCTTTTTATATGATATCATACGTGGATGCTTATATGTGATATTGCAGTAATCATGATTCATTACAGTTTAGATTTATAGCTTGTTTCGGTTTACTTAAAGCTTAGCGTATATGCATGGGGTATTTTCCTCGCGTATATGCCTCGCGGACTCTCATCGCGACTCTGTTTTCACGTATTTTGGGAAGCGGAGCGTAACACTTAACGCCTGAGCTGTGTTATGCGATGGCCTCACCTAAGCCTGGCTTTACCCGTGGCTAGTCCCTTCAGTGCTTAGCACTCTAGCCGTTCCTCGGATTTCTCCCGCCTAACGTGTTTCCATAGATCTAATGAACATGGTTTTCTCGTTGTATCTGAGCTATCGTCATAATTCTTATGAATGATCCATTCGGCTAACCTTGCAGTGCCCAGATATCTTCTACATATTTAATCTAAAGTCGAGATATCATTCTAAAGTTAGTATTCAGAATACTCCATGGTTATTCTATATTCTTGGTTATGTTTTTCAAAGATTGCAACGCCGAGAGTATTTAGAAATCCTTAATTATTATTTTTTTATTTATGCTCAGTATTATCAAGGTTTTGTTTATTTTCGGTATTCTGGTTTATTCTCGGAGAATTAATATGTATGCACATCAGTAATTCTACTACAGACTCTTCGTCAGGGACAACTTCATGCCATACAGGGTTTTATATTATATTATGGATTCAGCACTATGAATTCCTAGGGATTTCATCAGCTTTGTTTCGCAGTCTGAAGGAGTATTATTGAATATCTCACCAAGTCAGCTCACTTTACATTATTCAGAATGAGCCAATCTTAAGAAGTTCTGGCAGCATTCTTTTATCAGCAGACATCAGGTGAGTATTATTATGGCACCGTCAGAGAACATATATGGCAGGAAGTGTAGAAATGTCAAGTCCCGAGTTTACCCTTCAGTCGATTTGTGAGAACGGCCCTCAATTGCTCATGTCTTGATTGGTATAATCATCGTTCCTATCCTTCTGTGTTCATCTTCCCTTATCGAAATTTCAAGGACGAAATTTTTGTAAGGTGGATGGAATGTAACACCCCGTTCCCGGAATACGTACTTAAATACATATTTTGATTTTTGATCATATTTTTTGTTTTCTCCCTATATTAGTTTTGCTTTGTTTTATTTATGCGATTGTTTTGAATTGGATACGGATTTGTAGACTCAGAGTCAGCTCTAATCTGAACAGAAGACCCGATCCTAATGTATTACTCGATTTGGTCTTTTTGGTAGTCAGATTTGACCGATTTCAGTTTCAAACATCATTTTCTAATATTTTAGATTATTTATAATTTTCTGGAATTTTTTAGAATTAATTTGCAAAATCTTCAAACCGGTGTTGCCGACCGATTCCCAGATTTTTAGTTTTCAAATGAAGTTGAATTTCTAGAAACGACTTTCACATTACTTCTTAACTCTCATTTTCTATCTAAAATATTTTAGAGATTTTTTCTGAATTTATCGAAATTCCACCGATTTGGTGTCCACCAATATCGCAGGAAGATTTTAAGATTTTTAATTTGAAAACCAAAATGAATTTCTCAAATCTGATTTCATCAGGCATCTTAAAATAATATTTTCTATTTTTGAGAATTTTTCGGAACATTTCTGAAACAGTTGATTTTACCCGCATTAAATAATATTAATTTCTTCTCTTCTTTTTCTTTTCTTTTCCCTTTCTTTCTTCTCCACCTGCTCTCGTCCTCCTCCCCCATGCCCCGCCAACGACAACCACCTGGCCCCATTTCTACCATAAACCCCACCCCCTCTCCCTCTCCTTCTCTTTTCTTTCTTTCTTTCTTTATTTCTTCTCATTTCTCCATCTCCCATTTTCTCCCACCAACTCTTTCCTCTCACTTCCCCATGACTGTCGCCTCCACCATAACCACCAGCGCGCCGCGCCCCTAGCTGGCGCCATTCCCCCAAGCCCCCTCCTCTTCTTCACGTCCCTTCTATTCAACCACCATCTCCTCTTCTCCAATTTTCTCCAAAACCCATTACCACTGTTCCTTCTTCTTCTTCAATTCACCATCAATCTATCTCCTCTTCCACTTCCAACCTCTCAATCACCATCTCCTCCTCCTCCTCCTCCAACTTACCAACACCACCTTCCAAAAACAACAACCACCACCACCACCATCTTCACCATCAACAGCAACAACTTCATCAACAAACCCACCCAACACCCACCTCCCCATCCTCCCCGGGCCCAAGCGCGCACTACCCCCTCTGGCAGCGCTGCCGCCCCCTTGGCCGGCGGCGGCGACCAAAGCCGCCGGCCACCACTTCCCCCTTCTCCTCTTCTTTTTATCTTTCTTTCTTTTGTCTCTTTCTTTCTTTTCATTCTTTCCTCTTTTACCCCCTCTTTCTTATTTTTCTTATTTACCCTTTATTCATCCCCTAATTACCCCCTTACATTTCCAGCACAATCCCTCTCTCTCTCTCTCTCTTTCCTACAACTCTCTCTAGCTCTCTCTCTCTTGTAGTCTCCTTCTCTCTCTAACTAATTCTTCTCTCTCTCCCCTAACTCCCCTTTCTCATTCTCTCTCTCTAATATACATACATACATACATACATACATATATATACATATACATATACAGATATATATATATATATATATATATATATATATATATATATATATATATATAATATATCTTAATATAGATTTGTAGCGTGCACGTGGTGTTCGTGGATTTCTCGGATATTATTCGGAGTCGTATGATTTTAGGCGAGTACTTCACTTTATGTCGGCAAGTAACTCTTGTGTTTTGGGTGAGTACTTCCCTTGTGTTATTTCATGCCTTACTAGTTCCATTCTAAGACTTGATGCATGTTATGCGAGTATCTTTTCTGGGATAGCGAGGGTTTTCTCATATTGTTTCATGCGTTACGGGCCTATATTGTTATTCATTTGTGGTCGTTACCGTAACTCACTGAACTGACATTACACTTGTGTTAGATGTGCCTAGATACGCTCCGCTTCGCTTGGCTTCGCTTAAATAATTAATAGATTAATTTATTATAATATATATAGTTGAGAAGAGTTTGAAATGTTTAACTATATTGTTCTCCTGTATTATGTTACATGACCGGATGATTGCCTGACATATAATATTGTGGCTCTGTATTCACCTGTGCTTGACACCTGATATCTGACACTTGACAATTGACATGCTTTCACATGGTACTAGTACACTTGACCTAATATTGTGACACCTGACTGGATTATTATTACACCTGGCACCTGTATTACAATGTTATTCATGATTATCACTTTTACGGGGACTTGACATGATTATTATAATACTACCATTGGTACTCCTGAACTCCTGTATTCTTGAACCCCTGAAACAGGGAGACTCCTGATATTATACTCCTAATACTATACTCTGTTGATTCCCGTAATTGGATAACCATGAATATAGGATTACTGTAAACACATGTGACATTATCACTGGACAATCTGTAAAAATTGAACAACTTACATCGGGACGGGGGAAACTTATGGGTATCGATATAGTCTCCATGGTTATGATGGTTTAAAGTGTCGCGCGGCACATATTTGGATTCTACCTGGAGGCCACCAGGTGTTTCGGGGGGTGTACTGGCACCCCTACTTCCTTGCCTGC
>JAVJIF010013739.1:0-83310 GCA_038442645.1 Agave tequilana
AAAAGAGATAAAGAAGAGTTTTGATGCAAAAATTAAAAATAAAAAGAAATAAAAGAAGAATATTTACCTCTACTGTTTGAATCATACGAAAATTTACCTTAACATGAAGTAAAGCGAAGTAATAGAAAAATAAAGGAAAGTAAGGCTTCAGCAAGATCGAGCATAATGAAGAAAAGTGAAAAATCTCTATTGATTGTCACCTTCAATATAAGTTTCTTTAGAAAGGATTACAACAGTATCACTCTACGATAACTCTTTCTCTCTTTTAATCATGTAACTCTCTCTAACCTAAGGTAAAAAGAAAATAAAAAAAATAAAAATTTTCAATGAAGAGAAAAGAAAAACCTAAAGTAAAGCTCTCTCTGAGATGCTACCCCTTCTGCCGTATGAGGATATTTATAGGAGAAAATCAGAGGTATAGGAAGCATATGAAGATAGGAGAGCTGTTATTTTTGATTTTGAATCCTCTCTTTATCTCCAAACTTGATTTGATTTATCCAAAATTTTATGTAAAAATTCAATTCTGATCTGCAACTTATTATCATGTTGGTCTCTCTAATATGACTTATCAAATAACAGATTTGGAATGAGTGATTAACATAATAATTGTATCCCTTTAAGTCTTCTTTCTAGATCATCTTGAATCATCAGATTTGAGTGTCAGTAGCGAAAATTATGATTAAAATACTAAATATATTTAGTCCGAATCCAAATTTAAATTGTTTCATCTCATTCGTTGATCTTCTCTCTATCCATTTATCCTCTTAGATTTTCAGTTTGTCTTCTAGAATTGATAAAAATATCCATTTATCTTCAGCGAAACCGATAGGGTTTTCAAACAATCTATTTTTTTTCTTGAAATTAGATGATATTGTCTTATCCGATATATCCATTTTTCAGATAAAATAGCTTTTAGAACCTTTAGATTTGAATTAACCCCCTTCACTTGCTTGATCTTTTGAATTATTTAGATTTAATTGGATAAATCTATCAATCTCTCTATTTTTTTCGTTAATTACAATTACATACTACTGAACATGAAAAATATATTAAAAAACAGAGTTTTATTTAAAATAAATGAAGAAAATGTGACATAAGTGACACAAAATGTGCAATGCGCGTACACAAATCACACCCTCACACTTATCTTTTGCTCGTCCTCGAACAAAACAAAAACGAAAAACAAAATCGACCTAACATTACTCATTTTCGTAGGAATCACGATTACACTTAGCATGTGCGACAAGCCTTTAACCTCTAGGTTACCCTTAGAGGACGAGTTTTTTCTCGGAGGGTTTCAGTGGATTGCACCCCAAAATTTATAAAGAAGAAAAAATAAAGTATTAGTATTTTTTTTTGAAAATGTATTTGAAAGAAAAAATATTTGAAGTATTAATGTAAAAATTCAAGTAATCCTAAGTCATGGGATTATCAAAACTTAATTATACCTAAACTTAATCTTTATTCAAAACTTATTTTCAATCAAGGTGAAGATTAAAATTATATTTTTCATCTAGTCTATTATTTTATCCTAAGTCATATGCACCTTATGACCGTGAAATTTGACTCAGATTCTTCAACTCTAACTCTTATGCCTTATTATTTTTTTTCATTTATGGTGGAAATATCTCTGAGCTTTATTAGGCTTTCTAATTTGCTTATGTAACGAGCTTTAGTTGGTGACTTCCAACCGAACGATTTTAGGGTACCGGGTGAGAAAACGCCCCAAGGACTTAGGACTCGAGCAAATAAGACCACAAAAATAAGGATTTTTATTTATATAAGCCATTTTTACGCGTGAATACTTATACTTCATGAGGCACAATACCCAGCTTAATCAAAAGATATTTTATATAATGAAATTTTTTATAAGGCATACGAATTTTTGTTTAGAATTCTAAGTGTGTAAGTGAATAAAGTTTGCATATTTCATTAAGGTAAAAATCAAGACTGAATTACTTTTTCAATCTTTCTTCCTAACCTCAAAATCAAACAAATAATTTTATTTTTACCAAGTGTAAGAAATCCTAATTATGATCTTCTTGTTCCTTAAATTAACTTAATTTCTTACAAAAATAAGTCAAAGTATTAATTTTATTTTCAAAAAGTTTTAAGGAAAGATTTTTTTTTTAATTAGTGAAGTTAGCATGTTAGTAAACCCTCCCCCATACCTAACTCATGCATTATCCTCAATATATGAATGAAATGCTATAATACATGAAAAGAAAAAGGGAAGAAAATTGCCACTCAAGGTGGTGGTTCCGTTGATGGTCATTGGGCCAAGCGTTTTTTGCCCAATCTAAATACTGTGAATTTTTATAACCCACCTTTGATGTCCTCTTTCTTATTAAGATTTTTATACTCCCTAATATGAATAGGATCGTGTGTGATCCTAGCATGAATTTTTCCTGGTTATATGACCAATCTTGGGATATCATCACGGAGTCATATTGTTTTATACCTTGATCCAACAATGAAATGTGATTTGTAGAATGGATGATTTGGGCTCATCGATGAAAGGAATGGGAACCGAAACTGACTCGGGAATAAACTCTATCTAGTTTAGGTTCGAGGTCGGAGTTGGTTCATGAGTTTGGTTCAAATCATAGAATTCAAGTTCCTACTCATTTACCAACAAGAAATGTGATTATCCAAAATAGGTGGTTCATATTCAAACTCTATAGAGATAGGAATCAGTGTTGGCATCAGAATTGGGTCCAAATTGGATAAGGATACCGGAGTCGACATGAATTTAAAAAGTAAACTGAATCACTATATTGAGAATCGGTATCACATTCATCTCCAAGTTCAATCTCATTAAATGAAACTTGTCTATTTGTCAATTGATTGATATTGGTTAAGTTCAAAGTTTTGTGATGAAACTGAATCTTGATTAAAATCTCCAAGATACCATGATTCTTTATCAATATGGTTGGAAGAATCAAAAGTGGTCGAAAATGTGTTAAGTAGAGTTTTCTCATTTTTATCATTAATTGTGTTGACCACATTACTCACTTTTGCTTCTAGCCTAATGGAGATTTGAGATATTCCGTTTGGGATTGAATACAATTATTTTTGTGACTGAATCATGAATTCCATACTCTTTTCTAAGTTAACAGTTCTTGTTGCGGTTGGACTTAGAAATTAGAGTAAGGATCTTGGATTTGGGAATGTTTGAGAGAAATGAGTCCGCTATGATTTGTACTTGTCGTGTAAACTCAAGGAAGGCTTCAAAAGTCTTTTCTAAAGAAGATTTTTCTTCTATATGTTTATCTTGGTATGAAGTATATGAAGCTGTTTGTTAGTAATGTTGTTAATAGTAAGACTCGGGGAAGTTTTATCCCCATTGACTTGGTGAAGAGCGGTGATGATTGTCCCATTCATGTTTATAATACTGGATTGGACATATATTGATTCGGATAAGACTAATCTAGCATACTTGGTTGATTAAAGTTAAAGTTCTGTAATGCCGAATTGGTAATTCCAAATTGAAAGTTGTTAGGGTGAAATATGGATTTGAGTTATAATCAATATAATGTAATTTAATCCATTTTCACAAAAATAAATAAATAAACAAAAATCTAGCCTATGTTAGGGTAGAGCTTAGAGCTAGACGACTTCTAACTGTTGATTATCCATAGTAGATATATTGCAGAACCTGACCACAAGTTAATCGGCTAAGTGGGGCAAGATTGGTGGGAGGTATCCGTGCCTGAGCAACAAGCCTAATTATGCCAAATTACCAGCCTTTCGGGGTCCTCAATCCCGAGCCTTAGACACCAATTTGACAAGAGTTAACTTTTAATAACTTTCCCCTTAGGTCAATCCCTATTTGATCCGAAATGTCCTTGTGCCAACGTCTACTCAATTTTAAGTTAGGCTAGATTAGTGAGTGATGAGATAGTTTTTGAGCTAAAAAAGGGTAATAACTTCTCCATCTTACTTGTTTAAGGATATACCCTTAAATCGTTTTAGTGCTCGTGTGCAGGTATATAGCAAAAGGTAACACCAAGCAATATGAATCACTTAAAATATATTTCCTAAAATAAATGCAATGCATACATACTTTTGCTCCAGCACTCTTCAACAGTAATGTAAAAGGTAAACAAATTAGACACGTGCCCTAAGATGCATAAGTCTAAACATTTTTTTAGCATTTACAAAGCAACCATGTTACTATTAAGGTTAGAAACATGCACAGAGTGAGTTAAACAGATAAACTAATAACTACAGAGAGCTGATCTCTGAATTCAAGCAATCTGTCAGAAACTACAATTAGTAGTTCACCATAGTTATGAGCTCTAATGCTCTGCCTTCTTGGGCAGAGGCACAGAGTAGCATATGTCCACTGTAGCTCTTAGTTTTCTGTAATTAGCCCAAATACATCAAACAGAGAAGAAAAAGAGTTAAATTATTAAAGTAAATCAAGAAAAAAAAGAAAACTTACCGTCCCTCCTCTGTAAGGACGCCAAATTGATGATGATCGATTCTGACCTGCACACAGAAAAATACAGACATTTAGAATAGTACAAAGTCCTTGATGCTACTGGGTAACCTAGGGCTAACGGGTCGTGATCCATATGGAGGGACAACGATGGAAGCGTTGTGTAAGTTTCTCTCTTTTAATTTACCGAAACTAGTTACTGTTAATCTTCTTAGTTTATATAAAAAGAAAATAAAATTGTTAAGTCATGTTAAGAAGGAGATGGTAGAAGAAGAGATGGTGGTATTGTTGTTATTTTAGTTATAATAGAAAAGGAAACAAAAGAGATAAAGAAAAATTTGATACAAAAATCAGAAAAAAAAGAAATAAAAGAAGAATATTATCTCTACTGTTTGAATCGTAACAAAAATTTACCTTAATATGAAATAAAGTAAAGTAATAGAAAAGAATAAGGAAAGCAAGGCTTCAGCGAGATCAAACACAATGAAGAAAAGGGAAAAACCTTCATTGATTGTCACCTTCAATATAAGTTTCTTGAGAAAGGATTACAATAGCGTGACTCTACAATAACTCTTCCTCTCATATAATCATGTAACTTTCTCTAACCTAAGCTAAAAAGAAAAATAAAAAAATAAAAATTACATTGAAGAAGAAAAGAAAAACTCAAAGTAAAACTCTCTCTGAGATAGTGTCCTTTCTGCCTTCGAGGTATGAGGGTATTTATAGGAGCAAAACCAGAGGGATATGAAGCGTATGAAGATAGGAGAGCTGGCTATTTCTGAATTTGAATCCTCTCTTTATCTTCAAACTTGATTTAATTTATCTAAAATTTTATGTAGAAATTCAATTTTGATATAAAACTTGTTATCATGTTGATCACTGAATATGACTTATCAAATGATAGATTTAGAAAGAGTGATCAATATAATAATTGTAGCTCTTTAAGTCTTCTTTCTGGATCATCTTGAATCATTAGATTTAAATTTCAGTAGCGAAAGTTATGATTAAAATACTAAAATATATCCAGTCTAAATCTAAATTTAAATTGTTTCATCTCATCCATGATCTTCTCTCTATCCATTTATCCTCTTGGATTTTTAGTTTATCTTTTAGAATTGATAAAATATCTAATTATTTTCAGCGAAATCGATAGGATTTTCAAACAATCCATTTTTCTCTTGAAATTAGATAATATTATTTTATCTGATATATTCAGTTTTCAGATAGCTTCTAAAACCTTTGGATTTGAATTGACCCACTTGATTTGCTTGATCTTTTGAATTATTTGAATTTAATTAGATAAATCTATCAATCTCTCTATTTTCCTTTATTAATTACACTGCATACCACTGAACATGAAAAATACATTAAAAGTAGAGTTTTAATTAAAAATAAATGAAGAAAATGTGACATAAGTGATACAAAATGTGAAATGCGCGTGCACAATCAATCATCATTCTTGAAACAGAGGACGAACCACAAATGGAGCAGGGTGAAGGAGATGATTCGAAAAAATTGATCGCGCCATTTTCGGGTGGTCCTATCGACATTACATTGCTGCGGAGTTTTAAAACTCATATAGCGGTATACATTTGGACTGGCGATGTAAGAAGTTATTTTGAAGTTTTTTTTAGTTGAATGTCTTGATGAATTTCAGTTGATGTTTTATGCTAACAACTAATTTTTTCAGGAGAGAGAGCCACTCAAATGCATCTCTCACACAGCCAAATTGTGTGATTGGGAGTGGACGATAACACACCCAATCAGCATTGATTTGTTCAATTTAACTAGTTCTATTCATTTCTAGGGTTTTTTCTATTGTATTTGTTGTAAAACGCATAAAATTTGGAGTTTATTGATGTAATTTATCAAAAAAATTCAAATTTTTCTAATGGGTTCGCTGCCAATTGTTGGCCCAGAGGCCTTTAACTCTAGTTTTTGATGATGATTAACTCGTGTAGTTATGTTTGCTAATAATCTTGTGATGTTTAGTTTCAGATCTTTAACTAAGATATTAGTAGGTGATTAGCTTAAACAAAAGAGTTTTGG
The DNA here is from genome assembly GCA_038442645.1 of Agave tequilana. Lineage (NCBI taxonomy): Eukaryota > Viridiplantae > Streptophyta > Magnoliopsida > Asparagales > Asparagaceae > Agave > Agave tequilana. Next base: position 6,494 of record JAVJIF010013739.1, read on the forward strand.
AGCTTCTCATAAGGTGATTCTAGAGCCCGAGCGACAAATCATATATAGCACTCGTTGGAATCAAGCTCGGTGGATCACAGTTGGATCGAGTCGACTTGAAGACGGAGTTCATCAAGAAGACTTCGGTACATAGTTTAGTTTTTGTTTTAGATCCATTTGTAAAGATTAGATAGTGTGATATGCTCAAGTTCACAACCACACACGTTTCATGTTTTGGATATTGGTTTTTCGGTTTTTTGTTTAACCGATATTGGTCTTCATGAATAGATAGGTTCAAACAAGTTTACATTATTTAATTGTATATTAGATATGTTCTATATACATGTATGCTTCAACTATTTAAATAAACTTAGTTTGATATACCTATTCATGAGTTTTGGTGTTTTGGTATTTTTAACAAAACATATTTTTGTATTAAAGTCAAAAACATGGATATATATATGTTTCATGTATATTGGACTTATGTCCATATGCAACATGCTTCAAGTGTTTAAGTATCATGATTTTGTATTTGAATGAGTTTTGGACAAAGCGTATTTTCAATTCAAAAATCCAAGTTTGAAAAAATACGGGTTTTGTTTTTCGGCAAAATTTATAAGTCACAAAAATGGTTCAAAAAGTTTGAATTATGTGTTGAAAATTTTAACACATGTTTGTATATCAAATATTATGTTAGAAACTATTTTTGTGGATTTTTAGAGTTTTTATGAGATTTTATAGGTTAATAAAAACCAAGTTTTCAAGTCCTATAATTCCCTGTTCTGGCTTCTGCCGGTCGACCGAACCGGTCGACCGAACTAGGAGTCGGTCGACCGAGTCGATCGACCGACGTGCACAAGATATGCACGTCTGTTTGGCTGGAGGGCCGGTCGATCGGGACGGTCGACCGCCAGAGAGCTTCTGCTCTCTAGAAAGCCCCGGTCGACCGAGCCGGTCGACTCTGCTCTCTGTTCCAGGCTGCGGTCGACCGAAGCTCCAATGGTCACTTTTTTGATCGTTGGCGATCGACCGGCCGGTCGACCGCCAGCCGTCAGAGCTGAAATTCAGCCCAACGGCTAGTTTTTGTTGGAGGCTATTTATAACCCATTTGTATGGGATTTTCTCTAAGATTTTAAGAGCAAAATTTACAAAGTTTCTTTAGTGTTCTAAACAAGTTTTTAAAAGTGTTTTAGTGCCAAAAATATTCATCTTATTTGTTTTAAAGTGTTTTGTTTATTTCAAAGAAAATAGGTTTTTGGGAATTAGTTTCTTGGTCTAATATTCTATATCTATTTGGTATTTTCCCAAGAGATTTTCTTTGATTAAAACACTTAGCACTTGAGTTATATCTTCTATCCTATTCTATAGGATCTTTATTTGTGGGAAAATTGTTTGTGGTTGAGGTAACCACTAAGTTGTAAACCCTTTGCTTTGTGATATCCCTCTTTGGTAGAGGTTGATTTGGGTTGTGGTTTGCTCCCTCTTTGGTAGAGGTTGAGATTGTGGTGCACTCCCTCTAGTGTGAGGTGGAGTTAGGTTGTGTAGCCTCGGTGGAAGTTGTATTGGTTGGTTTGGTGAAGTTCGGTACTCCGGTCTTTGTAGACCATTTGTATTGCCTCTGTGGAGGTTGTATTGGTTGAGAGAGGAGTTCGGTACTCCTAGTGGATTGGAAATCCTTCTCGGTGAAGGCGGAGACATAGAGCTCGGTGCTCGAACCTCGAAACACTTCTTGTTGTTTGCGTTTGATCTATTGTCTCTAAACTCTCTCTCTTTACTTTGTTCATTGCATCATTCATATTGCCATATCATTTGTATGCCTGTGTTGTGCCTTGCATTGATTCATATTGCCTATATCTATGTGCTTGGTTGTGTTTGCTTGTGTGCCTCACTTGTGCTTAACCACGAGAGCTTCATATAGCGCCTCAACTCTTATTCAGAGGAATCAAGAGGAGTTAGTCCAGAGCCCTTCACGGGGAATTCGGCTACACTCGTTGGTTGCACTAAGTGTTGTTGTAAATTAGTTTTAAATTCCGCATTTAGCATTTAGATTAGCATAATCACATATTCATCCCCCCTCTAGGTTATTTCAATTGGTATCAGAGCCTACGCTTCTGATATTTGGTTTAACCACCTAGGAGTGTGATCTTGGTTTGCTAATCTATCGTTTGCATTTGCACGTATATTTGTTTGCACACACTCATGGATTGCTTGTCACCTCCCATGTTTAATGTTTCTAACATTGACATGTGGAAATTAGGATGTCTATGTATTTGAAATCCCTAGGTTTGCATTTTTTTCTTACCGCTGCCAAGAAATACTATCTTGGTAATCGCAATCATATAGGGGCCAATACACTTGCCCTTGAGGCTATTAGAAGCACGCTTGACAAAGATTATCTTATGCTTGTTTCTAACTATGATTCCGCTTTTTCAGTGTGGAACAAGTTGACCTCCTCCAAGCTTCAATTGCCAATCCAACCGGAGGATGAATCTAGTGGAGAATCCGAGCCACAATGCTTCATGGTCCAAGGAATGACTCCCTTGAGGTATATTCGGAATCTCAATTAGTGTAACACCCTGATCCCCGGTGTACGTATTACCGTATCGGTACGCGATACGACGTTCAAAATTGATTTGACCTCCGTGGTAGTCCCGATCGAGCTGATTTCAGTTTCAAAAATTATTTTCTAATATTGTAGATTTTTCAGGATTTTTTGGAAATTTTCTGGATTTTTTTTGGAAATCTCCGTAATCGGTGTCGACCGATACTGATAATCTACTTTACGATTTTTATCTCACAAACGGAGTAGAATTTTGAGAATCCGCTTTCACCGTGTGCCTTAGAATCGTATTCTCTACGTTAGGGTATTTTTGGGGAGTTTTCTAAAATTATCGAAAATCCGGCCAAACCGGTGTCGCCTGGTATCGGGACAGCTTCCGGGATTTTTAATTTGCAAACCGTCTTGAATTTCTGGAAACCATCTTTATTTTACGTCTCAGAATAATATTCTATATTTTTTGTAATTTTTGGGTACCGTTCGGAGCTAGTCAATTTTTGACCTATTAAATAATATTTTTTTAAACATTTTCTTTTCTCTTTCTTTTTCTTCTTCTTTCCCTTCTCCATCTTTCCAGAGAGTTCTCCCCCCCACGACTTCCCATCTTCCACCGCCTCTCTCTTCTCTCTTTCCCTAACCTCTCTCTCTCTCTCTCTCTCTCTCTCTCTCTTCTCTCTCTCTCTCTGTGCGACCCAAAACAGGGGCACCTGTAAACAACCCGGCCGGCATCCCCTCTCCGGCCGGCGCACCTCCCCCGGCCGGCGCCTTCCCCGGCCGCGCCACCACCCCCGCCGCGCCGGCATCCCTGGCCGGCCCCACCGCACCCCCCTTCCTCCTCTTTTTCGACTTTCTTCTTCTTATTCTTCTTTTCAGTCAATTTCCCCCCTCTTCTCTCTCTCTCGGCTGGCCGCACCACCGCCGCCGTCACCGCCGCCGGCGGCCCGGGCCGCCGCAGGCAGATCTCCTGCGCCGCCGGCCAGCGGAGCTGGCCGGCCTGCCCGATTGGGGGCACGGCAGCAGCAGCAGGCTGCTGCTGCCGCTGCCTGTTGATGGGTGTGGGTTCGGGTCTAACCCGAACCCATTACTCCTATTGGGTTTCAACCCGTTAAACCCGTTAAACCCGACCCGTTAACCTTTGAAACCCAATACCCATTTAACTTAAGTTAATTGGATTTGGGTTTGGATCTAAACCCGACCCGTTTTGCACTTCAACCCTGCCCAATAAAGGTACATTTTCAGAAAAACCCCTGTTATTCTTTCTTAATTGCATTTCAATAATTTTATTACATATTTAACCCCATTTTATTCCTTTTCATATGCGGGCGATATCGGGAGCATCCGGACTCCGATTTGGACGATTCTGGTTCCGTTGCGATCGTGGGAAGAAAGCTACCTCCTCGTGGCCAGTTTGTGAGTGTTTTTATTTTATAAATTATCTTTTTAGTCTATTAATTGAACTTGATTGCTTAAATCCTAATTGGTACACCATATTAAAACATTGTAATAACACTGTACTTAATATGTCGGATACGTAATAGACGTAGAATGTAACACTGGATACCTATTAGGTCATGTTCATGTACCACTGACATCCGGCACACTATGTCACCATATGTTTGGACACTATCATGTCATGTATCATATCACAGTAACGTTACCTGCATACGGTTCCGCAGATACGCTATGACACAATACTGTCACTAGACATGCATGCTAGATACTGTTACTATAATTCACAGGACATGATATTATATGATACACGGACTACCATTATTACATGTACTGTTACATGGATTATGACCACACATTTATGTTCCACTAGTACAAGGATAAGTACCGCATGTCATATTATTTTTATCATCCTTACACTGATACGATAGTTCACTGTACATGATATTAGACACTGCCCATAGGTATTACTTATACATGTTGCACCGATACTATGACACGTCACATCAGTTACTCATATGCACTACTTCACAGACTACCGTCATCACATATATTGTGATCATCATTATATAGATTCTCTGCATATCACTGTTGCACGTGCATGTATGCTTTCTCTATGGATCCCTGTTCATAGTACATGTACTATTGTTCCATGTTACCGTATTCATGTTATGTGATTGTTTCCTGTTATTGATATGGATATTCCCGATACTGGACTTGAGAGCTGTTGATATGTTATATGTGGACTTCCACATCTATTGATCCCGTTTCCCGTTATATTGTTCCCGTTATATTGATCCCGTTATATTGTTCCTGATTCCCGTTATATTGTTCTATGCTATCAACAAAGCTCTGGTCCAGTTATCATGTTACCCGTATCACATATTATATTGGTACTTGTTACATTGTATATTTGACATATCAGATCATAAAGTTAACTCGGGTATGGGGGAGACTTGACGGTTGATTAGATCTTATCGGGTGATGTACTGGATCCATATTGTTAGTCCCACTGCAGGGGACGGTAGTGCTGCCTACCAATAGCTCCACGAGCTCCCGTTACTTGATTCGTGCTCCCCTCTTAGCGGAGGGCCCTGCTCTCAGCAACCAGGGGTCCGTTTAAGGCCGTGATCCCGGGTATGCACGAGATACACCTGCCCGATAAGAACTCCTCGACCATGGGTTTCCAATTAACATAATAAAACAGTATACACAATAGTGACGTCGGGAACACTTGTTATTTGGTTACTCTCTCGTTTGGATAATGGTACCCGTAGGCCATGTCCGGATGGGTTCGACTGGAGTGCGGGCTCCAGTATGAACTGCCAGTGGTATGGGACACTGGAAGAGAGTGATTGTAATATCAGGTGGTACTGATTTCTACTATTATATAAATCACATAACATGCTTGGTACCTGTATGCTATCTTGTTATTGTTCATGCTACTTTATCCGATATCATGTTACCTGTATACTTGTTACTTTATCTGGCATATGTTATATTGTCTGTGATGGCATATGACACATGTTCTACATTGCATGGCATACGATGCATGTTCTGCATTGCATATATTATGCTTTCTGTATAGCAGACATCACTACTGTATATACACCACACTGTATAGTGATTACACTGCATAGGCCCATCTGCCTGTACACGTCTAGCACGTCACCACTCGCATGTTCATTTCTATCACGTCACCATGTATTCGATAAACTAGACACGACTATGGACATGACCCAATGATAACCGGCTAGGTAGTGATGGTATTAACAGATAACATGTTTATATATTTTCACTGCTTTCATGTTTGTATATTTCTATTGATTATTATATGGTATCACTATTACCACATCATTATATATTAGTATCGTGCTTGTAATACTATAGTAGTATATATTACTGCCTCCTTTATTTTATCACGCACTAGGTCGCTTTCTGACGACCCTGGGTTTGCGTGCCCAGGTTGGAGATGGGAGTTATCGTATTATCAGATAGTACCTTAGAGTCACATAGGAGATTCCTCACCAGGACTCTTCATAGGTATCTTGGTGAATTATTTCTATTATCTTATTTGTCCCTATTATTCATTTATGTTATGATCACTGACCTCTTTCTGCAGGTATTCTTGTACTTATTTCATGCTGGAACTCATGACTATGTGGAGGTAATGTACTGTACTGAGGCTTAGCGTACGTACATGGGGTTTTCCGCCTCGCGTATGTACGTCGCCATAACGTCTCCGTATCTTTAAGATCGGGGCGTTACATAGTGGTATCAGAGCCTAGGTTCACACCTGGTGTGGGTAACCACCTGGGTCAATACTCGGGCTCTTACCAACAGTACAAGCAGATTCAGATTAACTGATCTGTATCTGAATTTGGGGATTCCAGCAACGAGTACAAGAATACCATGACCTTGACAATTCATTCCTTGACCCGTTTAGATTCCTTACTTCCTTCTAGTTGTCCAGCAGAACAGCCGATTTTTCTTCTCGCTTTCTTTGCATCGTCTTGCTTCCCATCAGTTCGGACTAGTTCACCACCATACTTCTCCATCCCGAGTCTCTTATAGATAGCAGAGTGCGCAGCGGAAGTGTCGTGGACCTGTAACCTTTAGACTTTGGGGTTGAAAATCTTGTTCTCACACCTGAATGGAAATTGCGAGGACGCAATTTTTATAAGGTGGGGAGAAATGTAACACCCTGATCCCCGGTGTACGTATTACCGTATCGGTACGCGATACGACGTTCAAAATTGATTTGACCTCCGTGGTAGTCCGATCGAGCTGATTTCAGTTTCAAAAATTATTTTCTAATATTGTAGATTTTTCAGGATTTTCTGGAAATTTTCTGGATTTTTTTTGGAAAATCTCCGTAGTCGGTGTCGACCGATACTGATAATCTGCTTTACGATTTTTATCTCACAAACGGAGTAGAATTTTGAGAATCCGCTTTCACCGTGTATCTTAGAATCGTATTCTCTACGTTAGGATATTTTTGGGGAGTTTTCTAAATTTATCGAAAATCCGGCCAAACCGGTGGCCTGGTATCGGGACAGCTTCTGGGATTTTTAATTTGCAAATCGTCTTGAATTTCTAGAAACCATCTTCATCTTACATCTCAAGATAATATTCTCTATTTTCTGTAATTTTTGGGCACCGTTCGGAGCTAGTCAATTTTTAACTTATTAAAATAATATTTTTTTAAACATTTTCTTTTCTATTTCTTTTTCTTCTTCTTTCCCTTCTCCATATTTCCAGCGAGTTCTCCCCACCGACTTCCCATCTTCCACCGCCTCTCTCTTCTCTCTCTCCCTAACCTCTCTCTCTCTCTCTCTCTCTCTCTCTCTCTCTCTCTCTCTGTGCGACCCAAAACAGGGGGCACCTGTAAACAACCCGGCCGGCATCCCCTCTCCGGCCGGCGCGCAAAACGTCACTATTGTGTATACTATTTTATTATGTTAATTGGAAACCCGTGGTCGAGGAGTTCTTATCGGGTGGATGTATCCATATTGTTAATCCCACTGCAGGGGACGGTAGTGCTGCCTACCAATGCTCCATGAGCTCCCGTTACTTGATTCGTGCTCCCCTCTTAGCGGAGGGCCCTGGTCTCAGCAGCCAGGGGTCCGTTTAAGGCCGTGATCCCGGGTATGCACGGGATACACCTACCCGATAAGAACTCCTCGACCATGGGTTTCCAATTAACATAATAAAACAGTATACACAATAGTGACGTCGGGAACACTTGTTATTTGGTTACTCTCTCGTTTGGATAATGGTACCCGTAGGTCATGTCCGGATGGGTTCGACTGGAGTGCGGGCTCCAGTATGAACTGCCAGTGGTATGGGACACTGGAAGAGAGTGATTGTAATATCAGGTGGTACTGATTTCTACTATTGTATAAATCACATAACATGCTTGGTACCGGTATGCTATCTTGTTATTGTTCATGCTACTTTATCCGATATCATGTTACCTGTATACTTGTTACTTTACCTGGTATATGTTATATTATCTGTGATGGCATATGACACATGTTCTACATTGCATGGCATACGACGCATGTTCTGCATTGCATATATTATGCTTTCTGTATAGCAGACATCACTACTGTATATACACCATACTGTATAGTGATTACACTGCATAGGCCCATCTGCCTGTACACGTCTAGCACGTCACCACTCGCATGTTCATTTCTATCATGTCACCATGTATTCGATAAACTAGACACGACTATGGACATGACCCAATGATAACCGGCTAGGTAGTGATGGTATTAACAGATAACATGTTTATATATTTTCACTGCTTTCATGTTTGTATATTTCTACTGATTATTATATGGTATCACTATTACCACATCATTATATATTAGTATCGTGCTTGTAATACTATAGTAGTATATATTACTTCCTCCTTCATTTTACCACTCACTAGGTCGCTTTCTGACGACCCTGGGTTTGCGTGCCCAGGTTGGAGATGGGAGTTATCGTATTATCAGATAGTACCTTGGAGTCACATAAGAGATTCCTCACCAGGACTCTTCATAGGTATCTTGGCGAATTATTTCTATTATCTTATTTGTCCCTATTATTCATTTCTGTTATAATCACTGACCTCTTTCTGCAGGTATTCTTGTACTTATTTCATGCTGGAACTCATGACTATGTGGAGGTAATGTACTGTACTGAGGCTTAGCGTACGTACGTGGGGTTTTCCGCCTCGCGTATGTACGTCGCCATAACGTCTCCGTATCTTTAAGATCGGGGCGTTACAATTAGATTGTGATGATGCTAGTTCTTCTAGTAATGAACATATTGATCCTAATGCTTTAAATGAAGAACTATCAATTGTTTGTGAAAAATTGCTTGAAAAATATAATCTTTTGAAAAAGAAGACAATTGCTTTGAATAAAGAAAATGAAAACTTGTCTTCTAGACTTGATTTGATTTTGCAAGAAAAGGAAGAGATTTCTAGTGAACGTGATTCACTTAAATCCCAACTAGACCTTCCCCTAAATGAAAATGAGTTTTTGAAAAATAGAAATGATTGTAATGATGTTTTTAAGAAAATAAAGTTATATCTTCAAAACTTGATTTTGTTGTAAAAGAAAATGATTCTTTGAAAATAAAATTGCTTCAATTTTCAAGGATTTAGAAGTTTGTTTAAAGAAAATGAATCTTTGCAAAATGATTTGTCTACACATGTTTGCCATGCTAGGATAGTTTCACCTAGTTCACCTATTGAATGTTCCACTTCTTCTTTAATTAAAAATGATATATCTATGCTTAAGAAGAATATGGATTGTTTGGGCTCCACTTTGAGCCAATGTGTTGTGAGCCATACACGTTTGGAATCTTTGTTTCGAAAGAAACAAGTTCCTATTATGCATACACACCCTCCACGGCATACACATGCTCCTCACGGTCACACCTATCACATGTATGCTCATGTGTGCACTTGTACACATTGTGGACGTAAGGGCCACCTTGCTAAATTTTGCTATGATCGTATACATGATGTATATTTAGCAAATAAATTTGTTTGAGTTAGAAAAGGTACTAACCCCCATGGACCCAAAAGAGTGTGGGTACCAAAGACCACCCCTATTATATTTGATGTAGGTGTGGGCTCTCGCATGACGTGAGAGTTATGGTGACCAAATTCATTCATGATATATGGATTCCTAAGAATTTAAGCATTAATGATAAAAAATACCTATATTGCATCATACATTCATGATATATGTAATTCATGCAATTATGTGTATATTAACAGGTGGAAACCAAATTCAAAATGGATTTGGACTCCTAAAGGTTAATTGTGTTCTTTTATGTTTGGTACCATCTAACATTTATCTTTCAGGTACCATATAAGAAGTTGGTGAGAACACACACACACACACACACACACACACACACACACACACACACACATTATATGATATATTTGTTGCAGGGGGAGAACAAAGTATTTCTATATCTGTTATAACCCAATTTCTGCAGGGGGAGGAAAATATAAACTATTTTCTGCAGGGGGAGTACTTGTGCACACAATGTGTCATCATCAAAAAGGGGGAGAATGTTGGAACATGTTTTGATGAAGACATTTGTGAAGCATTTCAATTGGAGCTCTAGCACAAGACAAATCAAGAGTTCTGCATGATCAAGACTTCCCAAAGAGAGTTGATATGATGTGTTTTGTAATTGTATAATAGCATGTCAAAAGCCTTGATGCACACACACATATCATTGACCATTAGTCGACTTATAGTCCCTATTAGTCGACTAATACACTTGGTAGTCGACTAACCCAAACCCCCTAGTCGACTAGTCATTTATCCAAAAGAAACCCAACTATATGTTGAAAAATGTGACTAAGTTCAATCAAGGAAAAGAAAATTGAATGACTTGTTATCTTTTCAAAAGTTGTCACATAATAATTATGGTATTGGCTATATTGAAAAATCTTCATATGTGAGTAATCCATATGATTCTTTTATGAAAAGAAAATCTAATAATGTTTCAAAAGAATTAAGAATAAGTATATATGGATTCCTAAGAATTTAAGCATTAATGATAAAAATGCCTATATTGCATCATACATTCATGATATATGTAATTCATGCAATTATGTGTATATTAACAGGTGGAAACCAAATTCAAAATGGATTTGGACTCCTAAATTACAAAATTGCATGAATTACATATATCATGAATGTATGATGCAATATAGGTATTTTTATCATTAATGCTTAAATTCTTAGGAATCCATATAAACTTATTCTTAATTCTTTTTGAAACATTATTAGATTTTCTTTTCATAAAAGAATCATATGGATTACTAACATATGAAGATTTTTCAATATATCCAATACCATAATTATTATGTGACAACTTTTGAAAAGATAACAAGTCATTCAATTTTTCTTTTCCTTGATTGAGCTTAGTCACATTTTCAACATATCTTCATATTTCTTTTTGAAAACTAACATGTCTTTATTCAATATAGAAATCCTTTCATTCAAAGACATAGTTTCCTTTTGAAGAAAAATATTTTCTTTGATAAACTTCTCATTATCATTTTTCAAAGATGATATTACTTTTTCAAATTCATCTTTTTAAGAGTTTATACAAGAAACTTGTACATCATAACATGAATTTTCCTTTAAAAGTTTTTCATTTTCTTTTGATAAAACTTTATTTTTCAGTTTTTCATTTTTCAGATCATTAAATAATTCATGAAATGCATCAGAAAGTTCAGTAAATGATACCTCATCATCTTCTAGTGCCATGTAACAGAGATTAACACGTTCTGTGGTTTCTTCTTCGTCAGAGGATGAGGAATCACTGTTTTCCCATGAGGCTTCGTAGTGTTTCACCTTTCTGAACTTTTTGCTCATGTATTTGTCTTTATTCTTGAGCAAAGGGCAATCCTTCTTCAAATGACCTGTTTTGTTACAATTAAAGCATTTAAATTTACCTTGCTTAAGAAATCTGCTGAATTTCTTTGAAAGCATTGCCATCTCCTCTTCATCGTCATTTGAATCGTCCGTGTCGGAGGATGCATGAAAGGCAAGTTCCTTCTTCTTTGAGTGGTGTTGTCGTTCATCCTTCTTTCTTTCTTCTAACTGCACTTCATATGCCATTAGATTACCGATTAGGTTTTCTAATGTCATAGTTGAGAGATCATTCGCCTCTTCAATTGCGGTTGTCTTCTTCTCCCATTCTGGTGTGAGTGCACGAAGTATCTTGCGAACTCTTTCAACTTGGGTGTAGTCCTTTCCAAGGGATGCTAATGAATTGGTAATGTCGGTGAATCTTGTAACTATTTCGGATATGGTTTCTTTCTCCTCCATTTTGAATAATTCAAACTTATGGACAAGAACAGATATTTTAGACTTTTTAACTTTATTTGTGCCTTCGTGTGTTACCTGAAGAGTATGCCATATTTGATGTGCAGAAGTGGCTGTTGATACTCTGTTGAACTCTTCTTTGGTTAATGCACAGAATAAGGCATTCATCGCTTTGGCGTCAAGGTTCGCATTCTTCTTTTGATCATCACTCCAAGCGTTGTAGTTGGCTTTGTGTACGATGCTTCAATGATGTTTCAAAGTTCGTAGTAGAGCGATTGTAAGTAGATCTTCATTCTACACTTTCAATAGTTGTAGTTGGATCCGTCAAATAGCGGTGGACGTTGTGTAGATGTCCTTCTTTGAATTGGGATGATGAAAACTCCGTTGCCATCCTTGTTGTTGACTAGGTATGCAGTACTTGTTTGCCGTTCAGTGTATGCAGGGCTCTGATACCAAATGTTGGTCCCGATATGATGCCAATTGTTGAACTTTCTCTGTTGGCACTAATGGATCTAAAACACAAAGTCAACACAAATACTAAACAAAGAAGGATTAAGTTAAACAAATAAATAAACTTGCAATAAAAGAAATCAAATCTCAAAAAAGTTTAGATAAACACAAACACGAGAGATTTATCCTGGTTCGGTCCTCGTGACCTACATCCAGTCCCCAAGCCACCCGCTTGAGATTTTCCTTTATCCTTGATTTTGTACACCCAAAATCACAACCATGCACACCACTTGACAAATCCCCTTTGCCAAATTTGTACACCTTCTCTTCCACCAAGAGAACAAACTCCACCTTGTACAACTGCTTCTACACCAAGAAGACACCCGTGTACAATGATTGCTTTGAGTATTACAACACTTTCCTATAAGCCTTGGTATTGTGTATGAACGTGGACAAGGTCTAGTATAAGAGAAAAAACTTCAGAGAACTTCACTAGAGAATCAGAATTTGGTGAAGAACTGAAGTGGGAACAGTTTTCAGGATTGACAGAATTTGGTGGTTGAAAACTGAAGATTAGGATTGGTATTTTGCCTTAGATTAACAACCCTATTTATAGCTACACTCTAGGAGTAGTTAGGGTAGTTAATAGGTGCCTTTTGAATGTTCAAACATTGAAGAACGTTGCAAAAAATACCAGAATACAGAAACTGTCCAACAGTCAGAAACTGCCTATAGTCGACTTGCCTTTTGCGTTAGTCGACTATACAAGGCAAATTTTCAAAGGGTAGTCGACGAGGACCAAGTCGACTAGGTCATGATAAGTTCAAGTGACAGGTTTCTGATAACTGAATCAAGTCGACTGCAACTACTTTATAAGTCGACTGGATCAGATATTAGTCGACTAGGGGAATAAAGTTAGTCGACTACAAGGTCTATTAGTCGACTAGGTTGTCTGTCAAGTCGACTAATCGACAAACAGAGAGTTGGGTCTAAATTGAGACACAGGATTAGTCGACTAGGAGTTGGGTCAAGTCGACTACATAAGGTATTAGTCGACTATAAGGGACTATTAGTCGACTATATATCAAAGATATGTGTGTATGCATCAAGGCTTTTGACATGCTATTATACAATTACAAAACACATCATGTCAACTCTCTTTGGGAAGTCTTGATCATGCAGAACTCTTGATTTGTCTTGTGCTAGAGCTCCAATTGAAATGCTTCACAAATGTCTTCATCAAAACATGTTCCAACATTGAGGTGGATGTGTTCTGAGCTTAAAGATTACTATTTGGATACATCACTTTCAAGGGATGTTTTGGTGGGAGGACCACCTTGGTTTGGAGAACTAGAGAGGTTCCCTCATCGGTTTTGGTATCGATCTCTAACTCCCGTTTATATTTGCATGCTTTTCATGTTCATTGTTTATAGCATGTTTTGATGTTTATTGATTTTTTTGATTATGCCATGTTAATTAGATTAGTGATATACATGTTAGTTATTTGAGACACCCATGTTTAAATATGGACTTATATGTTTGTGTTCTCACTTTGTTTTAAACTAATATGTATATCCTAGATCTAATGCATATGCATATACATAATGATCATATGTATGTTTATGACTTTTATTTTTGATGTTTCAGGTTTTAATGTTTATAGATTATTATGATAATGACATGATTATTAGACCTTTGACATGCATACATAGCATTTGAGATCACACATGTTTATATGGACCTATATATTGTGTTCTCACCATTGTTTAGCTATTATGCATATCATAGTTCTAATAGCATGTGGATTTACATAATGATCGTTTTTCATGCTTATCATGTTGATTTATGTCTCGTTTTATGCTTCAAATTTTGAATATATGTTTAAATGTTAGTTTTCATTAAGACTAGGATATATACTTGTACATATAGTGGGCCACAAATAGATCATTATATGTTTGTACTTGAATGCTTATTTGTATCCATTAGATGTGCTAGTATAGTCTAGTTTTGATGATTCATGTATTTTAACTTGTATTCCCCATTTTGGACATGTTTTTATGATCATGTGTTTTCACTTCATGTATATGTCTATCTTGTCCAAACTATTGATTATACACATACATCCTTTGAGCCACGTGTCTTCATGCATATACATTTGTGGACTCGTTGTGTTTGGATATGTATGTATATTTTGGTTTGTATAAGACATACATATGCCTTGAAGATTTAATCGTTTTGATGATTTTCATGTTTTTAAGGAATTTTGAGCTTTATTGCCTAATTTCATGATTATGTGTTTCACATAACACTTGTACACTTACTTCACTTAAATGTTTCTCATGATTATGTTTTCATGAGTATATATGGGCTTTATGGACTTTGAGTGTTTAGTGACCATGTGATTTACATGTTTTTCATGAAATATAATTTTATTTTATTCCTTACTTGAAGGATTTCGTACTAGTTTTCAAGATTTTTCATTTAACTAGTTACGGTATTCTTCGTTATGGTAGAGTTTTCAAACATACTATATTTTTCAAACCTATTTTTGAAAATCCCTACCTTCCATGGGCGGTTAGTTGGGAGATCATGCCTTATATGTTCTTTATTGAAAATCATTTTAAACATGTGCATGAAATGGGTGAAAAAGTGATATGAGATATACACTTGATCCTATTATTGTTTCAATTGGTATCATTGGATCTTTTCAATTGGTATCAATATTGACATTTTTCTTGTATACTCATATATTTTTTTTTTGTATGTATGCTTTCAATTGATATCATCAATTTTGATTGGTACTCATTTTTCCATACACCTATATATGTTTTATTTGTGCTTACTATATCTCTATATTTTTTAGCACAAATGTTGAATATGCTAAGCTTGATTTTTAAATGAATATCATGTTTCAATTGATTAGTTTTCAATTGGTATCTTAAACAAGCTTAAGCATCGTTTTATTTGGTATTTCATAAAGGGGGAGAAAATTCGTATTTTATCTTTCAATTGGTATTTTGTTTACCGTTGATTTCTACTCCCGCACTTTATGTTGAAAATTGATTGAAAAATTGATTTCAATTTGGTATCATATGTTAAAAATGAAAAATATTCACAATTGGTATCAAAATATTTATTTGTTTACTTTTAATTAGTATCTTAAAATTGATTTTCTAAGATATCTCAAAATTTGTTTGATTGAGAAAATTCTAAATGTTGTTTTAAATAAGAAATATTAAAAAAATGTGTTTTGATTTATATTGCCTATATGCTAGGGGAGATTAACATCTCTTCTACATATAGATTCATGTTGAGTGTATCATATATTGAGGAGCTTGACAACTCTTCTTTATACGATGCACATGTGTAGGGGGAGCTTCACATCTCCTCTTATGCATTACATATTATGTGTTATGTGAATTAGGGCTTGTCATCCTTTCTTCATGTAATGCATATATGTAGGGAAGTTAACTTTGTGTCTTCCTCTTCATGAATGTATATCGCATATACCTATTTATTGATTTGTTTGATGTCACCCCTTTATTGATTCTTTGTTTCGAACGAAAAGAGGGAGAAGAATTTGTTTTTATTGGTTTTGTTTTACTTTAACCCCTTTGTTGATGATTGACAAAAAAGGGGGAGAAGTATTTCAGTATATATGCATGTTTTTGAAAAAAGGATTTATGTTCATGCATAGCAATTAAAAGAATTTGAAGTGTTTCATGCTTGTTTATGCATGTTTATCTCCATGCATTTGCATACATGTTTATATATTTATTTGTTTATTGTGATGCATGTGTTAAGGGGGAGCTTCTTTGAAGCTTAACTTTAATCCATGCATATATAACTTCATGAGTTTTGTCATCATCAAAAAGGGGGAGATTGTTGGCCCAGAGGCCTTTCACTCTAGTTTTGATGATGATTAACTCATGTAGTTATGTTTGCTAATAATCTTGTGATGTTTAGTTTCAGATCTTTAACCAAGATATTAGTAGGCGATTAGCTTCAACAAAGGAGTTTTGGAGCTTCTCACAAGGTGATTCTAGAGCCCGAGCGACAAAGTCATATATAGCACTCGTTGGAGTCATGCTCGTGGATCACAGATTGGATCGAGTCGACTTAAAGACGGAGTTCGTCAAGAAGACTTCGGTACATAGTTTAGTTTTTGTTTTAGATCCATTTGTAAAGATTAGATAGTGTGATATGCTCAAGTTCACAACACACACACGTTTCATGTTTTGGATATTGGTTTTTCGGTTTTTGGTTTAACCGATATTGGTCTTCATGAATAGATAGGTTCAAAACAAGTTTACATTGTTTAAATGTATATTAAATATGTTCTATATATATGTATGCTTCAACTATTTAAATAAACTTAGTTTGATATACCTATTCATGATTTTTGGTGTTTTGGTATTTTTAACAAAACATATTTTTGTATTTAAGTCAAAAACATGGATATATATATATATATATATATATATATATATATATATATATATATATATATATATATATATATATATATATATATATATCATGTATAATGGACTTATGTCCATATGCAACATGCTTCAAAGTGTTTAAGTATCATGTTTTTGTATTTGAATGAGTTTTGGACAAAGCGTATTTTCAATTCAAAAATCCAAGTTTGGAAAAATACGGGTTTTTTTTCGGCAAAATTTATAAGTCACAAAAATGGCTCAAAAAGTTTGAATTATGTGTTGAAATTTTTAACACATGTTTGTATATCAAATATTATGCTAGAAACTATTTTTGTGGATTTTTAGAGTTTTTATGGGATTTTATAGGTAAATAAAAATCAAGTTTTCAAGTCCTATAATTCCCTGTTCTGGCTTCTGCCGGTCGACCGGACCGGTCGACCGAACTAGGAGTCGGTCGACCGACTCGGTCGACCGACGTGCACAAGATGTGTACGTCTGTTTGGCTGGAGGGCCGGTCGACCGGGACGGTCGACTGCCAGAGAGCTTCTGCTCTCTAGAAAGCTCCGGTCGACCGAGCCGGTCGACCGGCAGAGAGCTCTGCTCTCTGTTCCAGGCTGCGGTCGACCGAGCCGGTCGACCGAAGCTCCAACGGTCACTTTTTTGACCGTTGGTGGTCGACCGGGCCGGTCGACCGCCAGCCGCCAGAGCTGAAATTCAGCCCAACGGCTAGTTTTTGTTGGAGGCTATTTATACCCCATTTGTATGGGATTTTCTCTAAGATTTTAAGAGAAAAATTTACAGAGTTTCTTTAGTGTTCTAAACAAGTTTTTAAAAGTGTTTTAGTGCCAAAAAAAAGATCCATCTTATTTGTTTTAAAGAGTTTTGTTTATTTCAAAGAAAATAGGTTTTTGGGAATTAGTTTCTTGGTCTAATATTCTATATCTATTTGGTATTTTCTCAAGAGATTTTCTTTGATTAAAACACTTAGTTTTTCACACTTGAGCTATATCTTCTATTCTATTCTATAGGATCTTTATTTGTGGGAAAATTGTTTGTTGTTGAGGTAACCACTAAGTTGTAAACCCTTTGCTTTGTGATATCCCTCTTTGGTACAGGTTGATTTGGGTTGTGGTTTGCTCCTTCTTTGGTAGAGATTGAGATTGTGGTGCACTCCCTCTAGTATGAGGTGGAGTTAGGTTGTGTAGCCTCGGTGGAGGTTGTATTGGTTGGTTTGGTGGAGTTCGGTACTCCGGTCTTTGGTAGACCATTTGTATTGCCTCGGTGGAGGTTGTATTGGTTGAGAGAGGAGTTCGATACTCCTAGTGGATTGGAAATTCTTCTCGGTGAAGGCGGGGACGTAGAGCTCGGTGCTCGAACCTCAAAACACTTCTTATTGTTTGCGTTTGATCCATTGTCTCTAAACTCTCTCTTTGCCTTTGTGCATTGCATCATTCATATTGCCATATCATTTGTATGCCTGTATTGTGCCTTGCATTGATTCATATTGCCTATATCTATATGCTTGGTTGTGTTTGCTTGTGTGCCTCACTTGTGCTTAACCACGAGAGCTTCATATAGCGCCTCAACTCTTATTCAGAGGAATCAAGAGGAGTTAGTCCAGAGCCCTTCACGGGAAATTCGGCTACACTCGTTGGTTGCATTAAATGTTGTTGCAAATTAGTTTTAAATTCCGCATTTAGCATTTAGATTAGCATAATCACCTATTCACCCCCCCTCTAGGTGATTTCACCAATTTCGCAAGTGTTCGATCGAAGACGATCGAACATTGTAACATATGTTCGGCAGTCGACGATCGAACATATATTGCACTGTTTGGTTGTCTTTGACCGAACAATTGTCGAACTGTTCGGTCTACATTGACTGAACAAATGTATAGTATAACACCTATTCCACTGTTTGATCGTCTTCGACTAAAATATGGAACCGTGTTCTATCGGATTCGATCGAACATATTGAGACTGGTCGGCCCGATAGAGCTGAACAGACTTCATATGTTCGGTCGTGTCCAACCGAACAACAAAAAAATTTTATTCCATGTTAAAGAAATTGTTTCACTATTATGTCTAACTTTTCCTCCATCGCAGATATGGATACTGCAGGCCCTTCTAGAGTTCGTTCTACAGCCTCAAAAAGACGCCATAGATGAGGTGAATCCTCCGGTATCATTATTCCTAAAACAGAGGATGAACCACAAATAGAGGAGGGTGAAGGAGATGAGGAGTCGGAAGAATTGACCACGCCATTTCCGGGTGGTCCTACCAATACTACATTGCTGCGGAGTTTTAAAACTCATATAGAGACACACATTTAGACTGGCGATGTAAGAACTTATTTTGAAGTTTTTTTAGTTGAATGTCTTGATGATTCCAGTTGATGTTATTGTGCTAACAACTAATTTTCCAGGAGAGAGAATTTGTAGCACCCCGTTCTCGAAATACGTACTTAGATACGTATTCTGATTTTTAATCATATTTTTTATTTTCTCCCTATATTTATTTTTGCTTTGTGTTTATTTGTGTGATTGTTTTGTATTGGATCCGGAATCGTGGACTCGGAGTCAGCCTTAGTTTGAACCACGACCTGATCCTAGTGTACTGCTCGATTTGATCTTTTCGATTATCTGATTTGACTGATTTCAGTTTAAAATATTGTTTTCCAATATTTTAGATTTTTCATGATTTTCTGTAATTTTTCAGAATTATTCTATAAAATCTTCAAAACCTGTGTCGTTCAGTGTCGCTGACCTATTCCCGATTTTTTTTAGTTTTCAAACTGAGTCAAATTTCTAAAAAAAGCTTTAACTTTTCTTCTCAAAATCTCATTTTCTATCTAAATACATTTTTGAGAATTTTCTAAATTTATCGAATTTCGACCGATCTAGTGTCGACTAGTATTGCCGGAAGATTTCAAGATTTTTAATTTGAAAATCAGATTGAATTTCTTGAATCCAATTTCAGCAGGCATTTTAAAATAATATTTTCAGTTTTTGAGAATTTTTTAAACGTTTCTGAAATAGTCAATTTTTACCCGCATTAAATAATATTATTTTCTTATTTTCTTTTTCTTTTTCTTTTCCCTTTCTTTCTTCTCCACCTGCTCTCGTACTCCTCCCCCATATCCTGTTTACAGCCATCTCAACTACCCCTATTCCTTCATACTCTTCCCGTCTCCCGTCTCCCTCTCCTTCTCTTTTCTTTTCTTTTCTTTTCTTTCATTCTTTCTTCTCAATTTCCCCGTCTCCCACACTCTCCCATCAACTCGCCTTCTTTCTTTCCTTGACTGTCGCCTTCACCAACACCATCAGTGCTGCCGTCGCCCTTCCCAGGCCGGCGCCGCCGTCCCCAACCCCCCTCTTCTCTTCTCTACCTCCTTTCTCTTCAACCACAATCTCTTCTTTAATTTCACCAAAACTCATTACCGCCATTTCCTTTTTCTTCTTCAATTCACCATCAATCTACCTCCTCCTTCACTTTCAACCCCCAACTACCATTTCCTCCTCTTCCTCCAACTCCTCAACACCACCATCTTCAACAAATACCACCACCAATAACATTCACCATCACAATAACAACCACAACAACAACATCAGCATCAACACAACACCCAAACCCCACCTCCCCTCCTTCCCGGGCCCAGGCCACGTGCCGTCCTTGGCCGTCGGACACCTATCCCCCTTCTCCTCTTCTTTCTTCTTTCTTTCTTTTCTTCTTTCTTTCTTTTCCTTCTTTCCTCTTTTAACCTCTTTTTTATATTCCCAATCTACCCTTTCATTCATCCCCTATTCATCCCCCTATTTTTCCAGCATAGCCCCCCTCTCTTTCCTACAACTCTCTCTAGCTCTCACTTTCTTGTAGCCTCATTCTCTCTCTAACTAATTCTTCTCTCTCTCCTTTCTTTCCCCCTCTCCCCCTCTCTCATGCTCTCTAATATATATATATATATATATATATATATATATATAATATATATATATATATATATATATATATATATATATATATATATATATATATATTAATATGGATTGGTAGCATGCACGTGGTGTTCATGGAGTTCCCGAATATTGCTCGACGTCATTTGGTTTTAGACGAGAACTTTTCTTGTGTTGTTTCATACCTTTCTAGTTTCATTCTAGGGCTTGATGCATGTTATGCGAGTACTTAGACTTGTTAGTGCGATTGTTTTATTAATACTTGTTACATGTTCGGTGAGTACCTTTTTTGGGTTTTCGAGTACTCATATTCGGTATTTGGGCGAGTACTCCTTTTCAGCATTTGGCTTAGCATTATACTTGTATTGGATATTCCTAGATACGCTCTCGCTTCACTCTGCTTCATATAGCTAATTAATAGATTAATTTATTGTTATTGTAGATACGGTTGTGAAGAGTTCAAAATGTTTAATTATACTGTTCTCCTGTACCATGTTACATGACCGGATGATTACCTGACATATGATGATGTAACCCTGTATTCAACTCACCTGACACCTGAAATCACCTAGAGGGGGGTGAATAGGTGACTAGCTAATCTAATGATGAATTAATGCGGAATTAAAACTATTTAAGCAAACTAAAAATTATCATGCTAAACACACAAGGTTTAACACAAGAGTGTAGCCGAACCCGGTGAAGGACTCTGAACTATCTCCTCAAGATTCCTCTATATAAGAGTTGAGGTACCGATATGGTTCTCTTGGTTGAATACAACTGTGATCAAACAATTCCCAAGCATATATCAATATAAGCACAAGTATATCAAGCAAGTAATGAATATGAACAATAAGAGCATGCAAGATATAAATACAAGTGAGAGATAGAGAGAGCAATCGCAAATACGGGAGATTTATTTCGAGGTTCGAGCACCCTTTCTCTACGTCCTGCCTTCAACACTATGAAGAATTTTCACTATAAACTGATCCCACTAGATCACTCGGTGCCGCAACACCTACAACGAGTTCACACTAGAACTCCTTAGACTCACTAGTCCCTCTCTTGTTCCCGCAAGAACTACACACCGCAAGCACACTAGCTTGCTGAGGCCGCACCTCTACACCGAGCTCTCACTAGAACTCGAAACAACGCGTACCCGCAAGTCTGCCTCCTCAAATACAAAGTAAAACACTTTGGTGATCTAAACACTTTGATCACCTAAATACATTCTCACAACAACTCTCCTATAAGATAGATATAGTAATGGAAAGCTCAAATATGTGTGAGAAAACTAGGACTGATTTGGTTGTGAAAAACTCAAGAAATCTCTTTTTCAAAACACTCTTGAAAAACTCTCCTTTTGAAATGGAAGCATTTGGCTCTAATACAAGTGGAGATAAATACTTAGAAGTGTAGGAAAAACTATCTTGAAAACTCATTTAAAATCTTATAGAAAACAGTCCAAGGGAAGCCCCTTTTATAGGCTCCCAAAATATGGCCCTTGGAGGCCAACTCAGCAGACTGGTCTGCTATCGGTCGACCGCCCGGTCGACCGGCCAACGGTTAGATTTCTGACCGTTGTGCCAGCGGTCGACTGGTCGGTCGACCGTAAACTGGCAAATGACCTAGCGGTCGACCGCCCGGTCGACTGGGCCATTTCCAGAGAGCAGAGGCTCTCTGGCAGTCGACTATGCGGTCGACCGGCCCTTGGCTGTGCACGTTTGTGCACATCGGTTGACCACCCGGTCGACCGACTTTTATCTCGGTCGACCGGCCGATCGACCGACTTTTATCTCAGTCGACCGGCCGATCGACCGACAGAAGGCCAATCCAACTATTTTTAGAGATTTAAAACTTGATCTTTTACCTTCAATAAATTCCAATTTTACAAAATTAAGTTCATTGATATACTTTGAAATACAAACATGTTTGAGTAAAAATCAAAACATGTTACAAACATTTTGAACTATTTTTGTAATATAGAAGTTTTGCCTTAAACAAAAAAACCTGTATTTTCCAAAATCGATTTTTTCAAAACTTCTCCAAACACAAAAACAAGATATTCTAAACACTTTGAAAGTTTAGTGTGTATGAATATAATCCACTACGCATATATGATAAAATATCTATGTTTTTGACATTAAGCTCTAAAATAAGTTTTGATAAAACAAATGTATATTTCTAAGCTTAAAAATCAAAACGGTATTTTCTAAAATGAAAACTTTTTTATGAAAACACATATAAATCTTGTGCGTGAGTGTATATGAACTTGAGCAATCGACCAATTAATCTATCCTTTATTTTTATCTAAAAATAAAATCTTCACACTTACAAATATGACACAAGTCTTCTTGAAAATTTTCTCTTGGAAGGTCTTCTTCTCCTTCTTGACTTGGTCCAAACCTTAATCCAATGAGTTAGACTCCTCTTGAGTACTTGATACAATTTTGATGCGCGAGTTCTTGAATCAACACGTGCTGGCTCCAAAATTTTGACTTTAAATCCTTTGTTGAAGCTAAACACCAACTAAGTCTTAATCAAATATCTGATACTAATTAAACACAAGATCATTAATACTATAACTACATGAGTTATTCATCATCAAAACTAGAGTGATGGGCCTTTGGACCAACAGACATGTTAATTACCTAACACTGATATGTTTATACTTAATACCTGATATCTGATACCAGATAATTGGCATGCTATTACTCGATACTTGACATATTATTGTCAAGGTTACAATCACCGGTTTAAAGTTTTGATGATAACAAAACATATGTAGTTATTTAGTACTAATCAAGTTCAAGTATTTTAAGTTCTAAAGGATTCAAGAAGTTTTTTCCTTCTAAAAGAAGGTGTTTTAGACTTAAGGATATTCAAGTATGAGATTTAAGCTCAAAGCACTCGACGTTGCTAATGGAGAAGCCCGCTTGAAGATCTTGCAGTCACTTAGTACTTTGTAAGATATTAATTTGTTAAAGTGTAAAATGTAGTTGTGATACTCAAGAAGTTACACACAAAAAATACATGATTTCAAAATATAAATTTTGATAGTATTGATATTTAGCATGTTTGCTTTTGATACATGTCTCGTAATTTTTTTCAAAATTTTAAATCAAGTTTAGAACATGTATTTCATCACCTATACATTGCTATTTTACTTATAAATCGATATAAAATATTTTGAAAAATATTTAACACTCAAATTTTTCATTAAAATATGTTTCAGGCCAAGTTGGTGCACCGTACGGATGACCGGTGCCTATGGCAGGCCAAAACGGTCGATCGTCCGGTCAATAGGGCCTTTAGCCAAGGTCGTGCATGCTTGTGTATGTTGTTGGTCGACCAACCGGTCGACCGCTAACCCTTGCGGTCGACCGACTGAAAGACCCTTACTCTTGGTTTGGGTCGGTCGACTGGGTGATCCACCGACCTTTTGTTTTTCCCCTTTGATCTGCAAGGCGGTCGACTGGGCTAGTCGACCAGAGCCAATAGCTTTTTTTTGAATGAGCTGGCGATCGACAACTTGCTAGATGTCCATAACAGCTAGTTTTTAAATCTATTTTATTTTTAGTGAATTCCAACAGGCATTTTTGATTTCCATGTGTCTAAACACACCCCAACCCAAATGACCTGGTATGATTAACGAAAGATATTTATCTATTGCCTATATTTATAGGTCATTGTTTTTTTGTTTTTAGACAAGAAGTCAACACAAGTTTACAAGTGTTCAAGTTTGTTTTAAAAGATAAAAGTTTTTCTAGCTTCCAATCTTCAAGTTCATTCTTTTCAAAGCTATTTTCAGTTGGTTTTAAAGCTTCTATATTCTTTCTAACTGAATTTCATCTCTCACTTAACTTCTTGAGCTACACTTCATATTCTACTCTATAGGAAGTTATAAGAGAGTGTGTTTGTGATTTTATCGGATCACCAAGAGCTTTGTAACCTTAATTGGCTTTATGCTACCTTTTGTGTAGAGGATTGAGTGGTGGAGTTGTATACTCCGATCTTGTGTAGACCAAATTGTAAATCTTTGTGTAAGGTCTCTTTGTAAAAGATCCCATAGAAGATAGTGAAATCCTTCATAGTGGTGAAGGCGGGGATGTAGAGCGGTGGCTCAATCTCGAAACAATTCCTTTGTGTTTGTGTTCGCTTGTGTCTTACTCTCTATTGCTTTTACTTTTCATACTTGTGTGGTTGTTCATCTTGCTTAATATCATTGCTTGCATTTCATCAATCACTTTCATTAGCAGTCTATACTCATCTCAACAAGGAAGCAATTAAATATCTCAACTCATTAACTAGAGCAATCAAAGAGAAGTTCTAGAGCCCTTTACAGGAAATTCGGCTTTAATTTTTATTTTAAGTGATCGTAAGCATAATTCATCATAAGTAGTTTTAAAATTGCATTTGATTAGCAAAACACCTATTTACCCCTCTCCAGGTGTATTTCAATTGGTATCAGAGCATTAATCTCTAGATTTTGGCTTAACCATCTTAGAAAGATCCTACTTGCTAATCACCTCATTCATAATTTTATTTTCATCCACTATAGTAAAAATGGTTGAAGGTATTAAGACCCCTCCCAAGTTTGATGGCCTTAACTTTCCTATATGGAAGGTTAAGATGATCGTATTTTTACAACCCTTATGAAGCCGGGTTGTAAAAACGGTGACTAAACCCTTTAGTATTACACATTGGTGATGAGGATACTTGATCCGACATTTTTACTAAGGAGTTTGACGCAAATACTAAAGCACACTATGCCTTACTTCAAACTTTGAACGGTGACGATATAGCTAGGGTCATTCATTGCAAATCCGCCTACGAGTTTTGGAGACGTCTAGTGGTCACACATGAGAGAACGTCACAAGTCAAGAGAGAAAAAATTGATCTCTTGGTTCCCAATATGAAAATTTCCTCATGCATGATATTGACTACATTGATGACATGGTAACAAAATTCACTAAAATAACTAATGGTTTTACTTCTTTAGGTAATTCCATTGACAATAATTAAAAAGTATAGAAGGTCATTTGTGCACTTCCACCCTCTTGGAAAGTCAAGGCTACTATATTGAAGGAGCTAAATGATAAAGAAGAGATAAATCTCATCGGTCTTATTGGAAACCTTAAGACCCATAAAATTGAGAGGAAGGTAAGGAAAGAGATGGCACCACAAAAGAAGAAGATAATCGCCTTATAATCCACTCTCACCAACTCCGACGATGATGATGAAGAAGAGGATGATGAAAACTCACTCTCCTAGTGAAAAATATATGAAGGATGTACAATAAGACCAAGTTTAACAATAGACGAAGATGGCAAAAGAAGAAGACAAGAAGGTCATATGTTTCAATTGTCGGAAGCCGGGCTACATGGTTGCAGATTGTCCGGAGATAAAAAACAAACCATCAACATCCAAGAAGCCATACAAAAAGAAGGCTCTCAAAGCTACTTAGGACTCGGAGAGTGAAACCGATGAAGAAGTGGATACGACACATGTGTCTTTTATGGCTAATGATAGCACACTTAAGGTAATTTCTGAGCCCTCACTTAATGATTGTGAATTAACAATGAATGAATTGGGTGAGACTTTTGAAGAGTTGTCTAACAACTATAATTTTCTTAAAAATAAGTACTTAAAAATGAAAAATAAAAATAAAACTCTTCAAAATAAAATTATCACACTTTCTAAAAAAAGATGATTTATCTTTCATACTCATATCCACACAAAAAGAGTTTGATGCATATAAAATTTCATGTAAAGAAAAAAATTCATTAATTAATAAAAATGAGATTTCTATTTTGAAAGATTAAATTAGCTTATTAGGAGATGTGTTAAAAAAAAATATGAGTCTGATAAAGCTAGGTTGAAGGCAATATTTTCTAAGAAAATACTCCAAAGAAACATGTTCATACTACACATGCTCGTCATACTACAGATACTCATACTCCTAAACCACAACATACACATACACATCAAGCTAGACATACTACACATACCAAGCATGCTCATACCCGCACACTCATCATGCTTTTATATATGATAGAGTTTATTCATGCACTTATTGTGGCCGAAAATGTCACTTAGCAAAATTTTGTTTAATTGAATAAATGCTTCTAATGATATATTTGGGTTCGAAAAGCTAACACTATAGGAGCCAAGAAAATTTGGGTACCAAAATCAATCAATTTATTCTTGATGTATTTACACACCAAGGCTCCAAGACGTAGAGAGCGGTGACATCTTAATAGCGGTTGCTCAAGGCATATGACTTGGGATATTAATAATTTTGTAACCCTATCAAGATACCATGAAGGTGGCACCGTCACTTTCAGAGATGACTCAAAAGGGAAAATTATCGATATAGGTAACATTAAAATTGGCTCATCTCCTTTAATAGAAAATATTGTTTTAGTTAATGGTTTCAAGCACAACCTCTTGAGCATTAATCAACTTCGTGACAGAGGTTTTAAAGTAGTTTTTGATAATATATCGTGCAATATTTTAGATAGACTAACCAATGCATGTATGCTTTTCGGTTTTCGTGAAAATAACGTTTACATGATTGATATATCTATTTTATTGTAATGTTATATGTTTAAATGCTTTTAATGAAGATTCTTAGTTATGGCATAGGAGATTAGACCATGTTTCGTTTGACCATCTATCTAAAATTAACACTAAAAAGTGGTGAAAGGTATTTCTTGTTTGAAATTTGAAAAGGACCGCATTTGCGATGTGTGCCAATTTAGAAAATAAACCAAATCTTCTTTCAAAGCAATCGAGAATATCATGATATCAAGACCTTTGGAGTTAATTCACATGGATTTATTTGGTCCAACAAAAATCAAAAGTCTAAGTGAAAATCGTTTTATTTTTGTTTTTGTTGATGACTTTTCTCGTTTTATATGAGTTTTCTTTTTAGAACACGAAGATCAAGGTTTTTCACATTTTTAAGTATTTAGAAAAAGAGTTAAAAAAGAAAAATTTCTTCTGATTTTATGCATAAGAAGTGATAGAGGTGGTGAGTTTATTAACCATTCTTTTATTACTTATTGTGAAGACAATGAAATCGAACACGAACTATCTTATTTTAGAACTCCACAATAGAATAGAGTCGTTAAAAGAAAGAATCATTCTCTTCAAGAAGTGGCTAAGATAATGATAAATGAACACGGACCCCCTCAATATTTATGAGCTGAGGCCGTAAACATATCATGTTACATCTTAAATAGAATTTATTTTTGTAAAAATACTTCTAAAACTTTATTTGAAATCTGCTATTTGAGAAAACCTAATGTTTCTTATTTTAAAGTTTTTGGTTGTAAACGCTTTATTTTAAATACTAAAGATAATCTAGGAAAATTTGATGTCAAATTTTATGAAGCCATATTTGCTAAATATTCAAATACTAGTAAGGCCTATAAAGTCTTCAATAGATCTACTTTGACTATTGAAGAATCTATTCATGTCAAGTTTGAAAAATCTAATGCTTTTGTAAAGAATGTTGAAGAGATTGATTCCTTAGGTGAAGACATGGAGAGGATAACCTTGAAGGTCTTATCCATAGAAGAAGAAAAGTTAAAAATTGATGAACAAGATGAAGTTCAAGAGGTTGAAGTGGAGCCAGCACAACTACTTCCAAAGGATTGGAGATTTGCTTCAAATCATCCCAATGATCTCATCATAGGTGATATATCCAATGGGGTAACTACTCGATCCAAACTCCATAATTTATATGGGCATTTTGTTTTTATTTCACACATTGAGCCCATAAATATCCTCGAAGTCGAGGTTGATTCATATTGGTTGCTTGCCATACAAGAAGAGCTCAATCAATTTGAGCGCAACCAAGTTTGGCACCTTAGTCCTAGATCTCATGATAGACTAACTATTGGTACTAAATGGATTTTTAGAAATAAGTTGGATGAGCCGGGGAATGTTATTAGAAATAAGGTTAGGTTAGTTGTTACACCCAAATCGAAGGTATCGATTTTGAGGAAACCTTTGCACCCGTAACACGGCTGAAGCTATATGGATGACACTTGACTTTGCTTTATTTAAATATTTCAAACTTTTTCAAATGGATGTCAAAAGTACATTTTAAATTGGTTTTATAGAAGATAAAGTGTATGTTGAACAACCCCCCGGGTTTGTTGCTCCTACACATCTAGATTTTATTTTCAAACTTGATGAAGCTTTATATGCTTTAAAACAAGCTCCAAGAGCTTGGTATGAAAGGTTTTTGACTTTTTTAATTTCAAATGATTTTATTAAAGGTAAAGTTGACACCACTCTGTTTACAAAGCATATAGATATGATAACCTAGTTGTTCAAATTTATGTTGATGACATTATTTTTGGATCCACTGATGACAAGTTTTGTAAAAATTTGAATCATGCATGAAGAACGAATTTGAGATGTCTATGATGGGAGAGCTAAACTACTTCCTTGTACTCCAAATCAAGTGAAGGAGCGATGGAATTCTTATAAATCAAGCCAAGTACATAAGAGAACTTATCAAGAGATTTGTGCTTGAAGATGCAAGGCTGTGCAAGACTCCCATGGCCACTACAACAAAGCTTGATAAGGATGAACAAGGTATAAATGTAGACATTAAACTTATAGAAGTATGATTGGTAGTTTATTTATTTAATGGCTAGTATGTCGGATATCATGTTTAGTGTATGTCTTTGTGCTAAATTTCAATCTTGTCCTAAAGAGTCTCACTTAATTGCGGTAAAAACGCATTATTAGATATCTTAAGGGTACTATTGAAATGAGCTCCAAAAATCGGAGAATTTCTCATGATGAATTATTTGGATGCCAACTATGCTGGTTGTAGAGTGGATAGGAAAAAACACTAGTGGTACTTGTTAATTTTTAGAAAATTGTCTTATTTCATGGTCTTTCAAAAATAAAATTTCGTAACCCTCTCAACCGCCGAGGCGGAGTATGTTGCGGCCGGGGCTTGTTGTGCACAAGTCCTATGGTTGAAACATACTCTCCTTGACTATGATTTACATTATGACCATATTATAATATTTTATGATAATACTAGTACAATTCATATGACCGAAAATGCAAATCAATATAGTTTGATCAAGCACATAGATATTCGATATCACTTTCTTAGAGATCACTTTGAGAAAGGCAATATTGAAATTGACTATGTTTCCACCAATTTTTAACTTGCGAACAATTTTACTAAACCATTAGATTATAATAGAGTTTTTTTATTTGTGGTTAGTTAAATGTTTGCATTATGGATTCATAAATTTTGAAATTGTTTCATGTGTATTTCATTTAGTTTCATGTATCTTTATAATCCATGGATAAGTTTTTCAAATTAATCTCTCTTTTCAATTGATGTCTTTTCCTTTTTGATGCATGACAAAAAGGGGAGGAGATATTTAGTTATTAAGTTATTTGTTTTGGTATTGTATGAACTTCATGTATATCTATTTTCATTATCATGCTTATATGCAATGCTATGATTCATTGTTTTCATTCATTGCATATTATTTTTGAAGAAAGGAGGATTGGAAGGATGGTAGGCTATATATGCATATTATTCTAAATTGGTATCATCTTTATATGCGCATATATGTGTGACTTGCTTATATTGTCAAACTCATTTAAATTCATAATGTTTTCTTATAATTGATAGATAGCATTATTTGAGGAGTACCTTTTTCAAGCTCTTTCCTATGCTTTATTTTTAAATAACTCATATGTTTTATTATCATCAAAAAGGGGGAGATTGTTGGCCCAAGGTTACAATCACCAGTTTATAGTTTTGATGATAACAAAACGTATGTGGTTATTTAGTACTAATCATGTTT
The DNA here is from genome assembly GCA_038442645.1 of Agave tequilana. Classification (NCBI taxonomy): domain Eukaryota; kingdom Viridiplantae; phylum Streptophyta; class Magnoliopsida; order Asparagales; family Asparagaceae; genus Agave; species Agave tequilana. The sequence continues at coordinate 37,039 of JAVJIF010013739.1, forward strand.
AAGTGTTTTACTATATTTCAGGGTTCTAAAAAATTCAAGGAGTTTTTTCTTCTAAAAGAAGGTGTTGCAGACTCAAGGATATTCAAGTGTGGGATTTAAGCTCAAAGCACTCGACGTCGCTAATAGAGAAGCCCGCTTGAAGATCTTGTACTCACCAAGAGCCTTGTAAAATATTAGTTTATTAAAGTGTAGAATATAATTGTGATGCTCAAGAAGTTACACACACACACACACACACACAAATACACGGTTTAAAAAAAAAACAAGTTTTGATAATATTGATATTTAGCATGTTTGGTTTTGATACATGTCTCGTAATTTTTTCAAAATTTTATATCAAGTTTAGAACATGTATTTCATCTCCTATACAATGTTATTTTACTTATAAATCAATACAAAATATTTTGAAAAATATTTGAAACTCAAAATTTTCTTTAAAATCTGTTTCAGGCCAAGTCGATCGACCGTATGGTCGACCGGTGCCTATGGTAGGCCAAAACAGTCCACCGTCCGATCGATCGGGCCTTTAGCCAAGGGTTGCGCACATTGTCGGTCGACCGATCGGTCAACCCTAACCTTTGCGGTCGATCGACCGATCGACCGACTGAAAGACCTTTACTCTTGGTTTTGGTAGGTCGACCGACTTTTGCTTTTCCCCTTTGATCTGTAGGGCGGTCGACCGGGCCGGTCGACCCGAGCCAACGACCCTTTTCTGGATGAGCTGGTGGTCGACTGGCCGATCGACCGAGAGCCTGCTAGATGTCTATAAAGTCTAGTTTTTAGATCTGTTTTGTTTTTGGTGAATTCTAATGGGTATTTTTAGTTTCCATGTGTCTCTTCACACCCCAATGACCTGGTATGATTAACAAATGATATTTATCTATATATATGGGTTATTGTTTTTTGTTTTTAGACAAGAAGTCAACACAAGTTTACAAGTTTTTAAGTTCTTTTTAAAAGATAAAAGTTTTTCTAGCTTCCAATCTTCAAGTTCATTCTTTCCAAAGCTATTTTTAGTTGGTTTTAAAGCTCCTATATTCTTTCTAACTGAATTCCATCTCTCACTTAACTTCTTGAGCTACACTTCACATTCTACTCTATCGGAAGTTATAAGAGAGAGTGTTTGCGATTTTGTTGGATCACCAAGAGCTTTGTAACCTCAATTGGCTTTATACTACCTCTTGTGTAGAGGGTTGAGTGGTGGAGTTGTGTACTCCGATCTTGTGTAGACCAAATTTTAAATCCTTTGTGTAAGGTCCCTTTATGAAAGATTCCTTAGAAGATAGTGAAATCCTTCATGGTGGTGAAGGCGGGGACGTAAAGTGGTGGCTCGAACCTCGGAATAATTCCTTTATGTTTGTGTTTGCTTGTGTCTTGCTCTCTATTGCTTTTACTTTGCATACTTGTGCGGTTGTTCATTTTGCTTAAAATAATTACTTGCATTTCACCCATCACTTTCATTATCAGTCTATACTCATCTCAATAAGGAGACAATTGAGCACCTCAACTCATTATCTAGAGAAATCAAAGATGAAAAGTTCCAAAGCCCTTCACAGGGAATTCAGTTTCAATTTTTGTTTTGAGTGACCGTTAGCATAATTCATCATAAGTAGTTTTAAAATTATATTTGATTAGAAAAATACCTATTCACCCCCCTCTAGATGTATTTCACATATGCTATCACTTGGTACCGATACACTTAACCTGATGTTATGACACCTTACTGGATTTTATTACACCTGATATCTGTACTACATTGCTCATTCATGATTATCATTTTGCGACGACTTGACACTTGGTATCCTGTCATATACTTGAATTCATGTACTCCTGTATTTATCATGTTTCTCCTGTTATAAAAATCTAGTTAATTCTCGCAAACTGTTTACTATAGACACAATTGTAATAATTAGACAACTTACATTAGAATGGGGGAAACTGATGAGCACTGATATAGTCTCCATGTTTATGATGGTCTTAAGTGTCGCACGCCACACTTTTAGGATTCACTTGGAGGCCACCAAGTGTTTCCGTGGGGTGTACTGGCACCCCTACTCTCCTTCCTTCCGGGTGTGCCATAAACTCCTGGGTCTCTTGTGGGAGCAGTGACATCTTATTCCTATTCGGGCGTACAATAAGTCTCGGTGCCTTCCGGCTCAGTACGAATATTCCTTGACCGTTGTCCTGGGCATGTATGGGGCCTATTCTAAGCATGGTTCATCGATCTCCATCAGTTTCTAATAACTAACTCTCCGATCTGTATGCTGAGGTATGTGAAATGAGACACATACCGATATATACAAATCTGAAAAGTCTTAATAACATAATAATAATATGCTACTGATATCTGAGTAGCGATACACTTGATGTACACTTGGGAGACCTGTGATACAATACATTATTCTGCTCACCACTTACACATGATACCTGTGCTACTTTGTTGAATTACTTGATTGCTTATTTTTTAGTTTTCATACCGTTTTCTTGTTCTGTTTTTGTGAAGGCAACTCAGGTTATATAAACTCAAATTACAATGATGTGAGGTGTAAGGTATATATATGAGAGTTTCCTTATTTGGATTATTCCTTCAATGTACTAATCTCACAGATCGGTAATGTGGGCTTGTATAACTGGTTTTTCTATAGTTATTTTACTTACTGTCTCATTTCATGTTCATATGTGTTTATATTCACGATACATTTTTTCTGCACACGTGTGCGTGGTATGCATGCCACTTGGCCTCATCTCTTGTACTCGTTAGGTTGCATCTTACAACCCTGGATAGTATGTCCAGATTTTGGAGTGTGATGCGTAGCTGATCCTTCCGTGGCTGTAACCCCCTGATCCTTGATGCACGTATCCCAGTATCAGTACTCGATACGGCGTATAAAGTTGATTTATCCTTCCTGATAGTCAGATTTAGCTGCTATCAGTTTAGATATTATTTTCTAATATTTTAGATTTTTCAGAGTTTTTTGGAATTTTTCTGGATTAGTTTGAAAAATCTCTGTAGTCGGTGTCGACCGATACTGATAAATGGCTCTACGATTTTTAATTCACAAATGGAATCAAATTTTGGGAATCTGCTTTCACCTTGTGTCTTAAAATTATATTTTCTATGTTAGGGTATTTTTGGAGATTTTTCTGAATTTATCAAAAATCTAGTCAAACCTGTGTCGCCCGGTATTGGCGATACATTCCAGGAGTTTTAATTTGTAAACCAGATAAGATTTCTAGAATTTGATTTTACGTTAATCCTCATGATAATATTCTCTATTTTATAGAATTTTTGGGAACCGTTCAGAACTATTCAACTTTTGACCCTATTAAAATAATATAAACATTCATTTTTTTATTTCTTTTTCTCTTCTCTTTTCTTCTTCCCCACGTCTCTTTCTCCACTGCCTTTCTTCCACCGCCCTTTCTCTCTCTTCCTTTTTATTTTTCTTTCCTCTCTCTCTTAAATTCTCACATTTCCCCTCTCTCATCTCTCCCTCTATCTCTCTCTTTCTTCTCTCTATCTTACTGTATCTCCCCCCACCCTCTCTTCGATCCAGGTCGGGGCTTGATACGCGGCCAGTGGCCGACGCGCCGCCGGCGGCCTTGCCGATGGCCGGCACCCCCCAACCGGGTTACCCCTCTCTCTTTCTCACTTCCTCTTCTTCTTCTTCTTCTTCTTCCTCCTACTTTCTTTTTGTTCCGGTTCTTCTCTCTCTCACTCGCTCTTACCCCTGTGCGTGGCCCGAGACCGCCGCCGATGGCCTGAGCATCGTCGCCGGCCTGGGCGACCGCTAGTAGGCGGCCACGCTGCCGCGACGGGCGGCCAGGCCCAGCGCTGGTCGCCACCACTATCTTTTCTCTCCCTGCTTTCTCTCTCTCTCTCTATGGATTTGGATCTAAATTCAAACCCAAACCCAAATATCCAAACCCATTATCACTCAAACTCGATAACCTAAACCCATTAGACTCAATACACATTTCACTTAAGTTATGGGTTTAGGTATTGGAGTCAAACCCAACACGTTTGCCGCCCATACCCGCATCCAAATTAAATAAAGATAAAATTACAGAAAACCCCCTGTTAATTTATAACATTTGCATTTTTATATATTTATTACATATTTAACCCATTTCTATTACTTTTAGTATTCGGGCGATACCTGGAGCATCCGGTGTCCGAATTGGATGATCCTGAAACCGTTGCGATCGTGGGAAAGAGAGCTACCTTCCCATGGCTAGTGTTGAGTGTTTTTCTTTTATAAATTATAGTGATCAGGTTTAATTAAATTGATCGTAATTATCAGAATATCATTGCAAATTGAATAAAAAGAATTCTTGCTTTATTATAAACTATAGATGACTTGTCTTAATATCGGGATTCATACGTTAATAATTTTACTAAGTAAATTAACTAATAAATTGATAATTAAAATAGATTTATGGAATAATTTTATGATTGATCATATTAATAATATTGTAATATTTGTTACAAATAGGGAGATCTAATACTCGATTGTATGGTATGATCACCGTTACTTGACTCACATCGGCCACCATTACTACATGCCCTCGGATTATCGTTACACGAACATTCTAGTATATCGGACATTATATTTTAGATAAATACCCATTACACTAGATACTGTTATTCCATGTACAAGTATTACTGTTACCCAAATATTGATACACATGACCCTATTATAGCATGTTCATGAGTCACTGATAAATGAATACGGTGTTACATGTATCACAATACTTTCTTATTCATGTCCCACCGATATATAGATACACCAAATTACTGGACACGTCATTTCATATATTGGTATCATCATTACATGGATGCTCTGTACACAATTATGTCATGTTCGTATATCACTGTTACATGTATTCACTGATATACATGCATGTAATGTTTCTATATGCTTGTCATATGGATCACCGTTCATATTGCATGTATTATTATTGCATGTATCTTCCTGTATTCCCGTAACATGAATATTTCCCGTTACTGATATTGATATTCTTGTTACTGGATACGTGAGCTGTTGATATGTGATGTGTGGAATCCCACATCTATTATTTCTCATTTTCCTTTATCTTGTTTCATGCTATCAACAGAGCCCATGTTATGTTATCGTGTTACATGTACCATGTACTGTACTTGTTCCTGATATATACTGTGTAGTTTCAATATAATGAATATAATTTGGGGATGGGGAGACTTGACGGTTGACTAGGTCTTGTCGGGTGGATGTCTGGATCCATTGTTAGTCGCACTGTAGGGGAGGTGGTAGTACTGGCTACCACTTGTATTATATATAGCTCTTGAGCTTCTTGTTTCTTACTCCTGCCCTACCGGGTAGCCCTGATCTCAGCAGCCAGGGGTCTGTTTAAGGCCGTTGTCCCAGTATGCATGGGATACGCCCACCTGACTAGAGCTCCTGACCATTGGGTTCCAATTAACATAATAAAACGGTATAAACAATAGTGACGTCGGGAGCGCTTGTTATTTGGTCACTCTCTTTCGGATCATGGTACCCGTATACCATGTTTGGATGGGTTCATGTGGAGGCGGGCTCCGGTATGAACTGCCAGTGGTATGGGACACTGGAGGAGATTGATTAAAACACCAGGCGGTACTGATTATTATTATTGTATAAATTACATCACATGCTCAACACATGTATATTATTGTCCTTTTATACTTGTTACTGTTCCTGATATTTTGTCCACTATCATGTCATCTGTATATCTTGTTACATTTTCTCATATTTGTTACACTCCATGTGGTAACACACTATTCATGTTCATGTATTTCTGCTTTATGTATATTGTGCAGACATCATTCCTGTATATGCATAACACCGTAGTATGGTTATGTTACATACTGTACATCTGCATGTTCATTTCCATCACGTCACCACTATACAATACTATTTATTATATAAAACTGGATACTACTGTAGACATAACCTGATGATAGCATGCTAGGTATCGATGGTATTAAAATATTATATTTTTATATTTCTACTGATTCTTAAATTCCTATTATATGGTATCACTGATACATAAACATGTATTATATATTATTATCGTACCTGTATTACTATATTACATATTACTGCCTCCTTCATTTTACCACTCACTAGGTCACTTTTTGACGACCCTGTGTTTGCATGCCTAGGTTGGAGATCCGAGTTATCGTATTGTCAGAAATTTCATTAGATGCACATAGGACTCGCCATTGATATCATTCATAGGTATCTTTATTATTTAATCTTTAGTTCCTTATGTTTCGATATTTCTATATCTATCATGATCACTAACCCTTTTCTGCAGGTATTCTTATACTTACTTAATACTGGAACTCTTGTGCATATGGAGGCTATTTCCTGTACTAAGGCTTAGTGTACGTACGTGATGGTATTTTTGCCCTGCGTATGTACGTCGCCATAGTGTCCCCGTATTCGTGAGATCAGGACGTTACATAGTAATATCAGCGCTTAGGTTCACACCTAGTGTGGGCAACCACCTGGGTCAATGCTCGGACTCTTACCATCAGTACAGTCAGATTCAGATTAGAACTCATCTAGATCTGACTTTAGGGATTTCAGCTATGAGTACAAGAATGTCATTTCCTTGAAATTCATTCATCAATGCTTTTCTATTCGCTCATTTTACTGATCATTCAGAATACTCTAATTTTCTTCATGTTTTCTCTTCATCCTGTGGATTCCAATTCTCTATCTTTGACTCATGATATCAATTCTCCACCCCACTTTTACTATCGATATCAGAGTGGCGTAGCGGAAGCGTTGTGGGCCGTTAACATTCAGGCTCCCTGATTGTAAATATTGTTTTCCCGCCTGAACTAAAATTTCGAGGATGAAATTTTTTTTAAGGTGGGGAGAAATGTAACCCCCTGATCCTTGATGTACGTATCCCAGTATCATTACTCGATACGGTGTACAAAGTTAATTTGACCTTCCTGGTAGCCAGATTTAGCGGCTTTCAATTTAAAATATTATTTTTCAATATTTTAGATTTTTCAGAATTTTTTGGAATTTTTCTAGATTAGTTTGGAAAACCTCCGTAGTGGGTGTTGCCCGATACCGATAAACGGCTCTACAATTTTTAATTCACAAATGGAGTTAAACTTTGGGAATCTGCTTTCACTTTGTATCTTAAAATCATATTTTCTATGTTAGGATATTTTTGAGAATTTTTCTGAATTTATCAAAAATCTGCCTAAACCGTGTCGCCTAGTATCGGCGATACATTCTAGAATTTTTAACTTGCAAATCGGATAAGATTTCTAGAATCTGATTTTACGTTGTTCCTCATGATAATATTCTCTATTTTATAGAATTTTTAGGAACGTTCAGAACTAGTCAACTTTTGACCCTATTAAAATAATATAAACATTCATTTTTTTATTTCTTTTTCTCTTCTCTTTTCTTCTTCCCCACGTCTCTTTCTCCACCGCCCTTTCTCTCTCTTCCTTTTTATTTTCCTTTCCTCTCTCTCTCTCAAAATCTCACATTTCCCCTCTCTCAAGCTCTCTCCCCCCCAATCTCTCTCTCTCCCCCCCTCTCTCTATCTTACTATATCTCTCCACCTCATTCTCTCTTCGATCCAGGTCAAGGCCTCGGGCCAGTGGCCGGCGCCCCCAACCAGGTCACCTTTCTCTCTTCCTCCTTTTCTTCTTCTTTTCTTCTTCTTCCAGTTCCTCCCTGGTGCGTGGCTCCAGATCGTCGATGGCGGCCTAAGCGCCGTCGTCGGCCTGGGCGACCGCCGGCGGGCGGCCACGCTGCTGCTACGGGCGGCCAAGCCTAGCACTGGCTGCCACCACTATCTTTTCTCTCCCTGTTCTCTCTCTCTCTATGGATTTGGATCTAAATCCAAACCCAATTATCCAAACCCATTATCACTCAAACCCAATAACCTAAACCCATTAGACCCAATACCCATTTCACTTAAGTTATGGGTTTGGATATTGGAGCCAAACCAAACCCGTTTGCCACCCATACCCGTATCCAAATTAAATAAAGGTAAAATTATAGAAAACCCCTTGTTAATTTATTACCTTTGCATTTTTATATATTTATTACATATTTAACCCATTTCTATTACTTTTAGTGTTCGAGCGATATCTGGAGCATCCGGTCCGAATTGGATGACTCCGAAACCGTTGCGATCGTGCGAAAGAGAGTTACCTTCTCATGGCTAGTTTGTAAGTATTTTTCTTTTATAAATTATAGTGATCATGTTTAATTGAATTGATCGTAATTATCAGAATATCATTGTAAATTGAATTAAATAGAATTCTTGCTTTATTATAAACTATAGATGACTTGTCTTAATATTGGGATTCAAACGTTAATAATTTTACAAAGTAAATTAACTAATAAATTGATAATTAAAATAGATTTATGGAATAATTTTATGATCTTGATCATATTAATAATATTGTAATATTTGTTGCAAATAGGGAGATCTAATACTCGATTATATGGTATAATCACCGTTACTTGACTCACATTGGCCACAATTACACATGCCTGGATTATCGTTACACGAACATTCTAATACATTGGACATTGCATTTTGGATAAATACTCATTACACTAGATACTATTATTCTATGTACAAGAATCACTATTACTCAGGCACTGATACACATGACCCTATTATAGCATGTTCATGAATTACTGATATATGGATACGATATTATACGTACCACAATACTTTCTTATTCATGCCCCACCGATATATAGATACGCCAAATTACTGGACACGTCATTTCATATATTGGTATTATCGTTACAGGGATGCTCTGTACACAGTTATATCATGTTTGTATATCACTGTTATATGTATTCACTGGTATACATGCGTGTATTATTTCTATATACTTGTCATATGGATCACCGTTCATATTGCATGTATTATTGTTGCATGTATCTTCATGTATTCCCGTTACATGAATATTTCCCGTTACTGATATTGATATTCATGTTACTGGATACGTGAGTTGTTGATATGCGATGTGTGAAATCGCACATCTATTTCTTGTTTCTCGTTATCTTGTTTTATGCTATCAACAGAGCTCATGTCATGTTATCGTGTTACATGTACTATGTACTGTACTTGTTCCTGATATATACTGTGTAGTTCCAATATAATGAATATAACCTGAGGATGGGGGAGACTTCACGATTGACTAGGTCTTGTCGGGTGGATGTCTGGATCCATTGTTAGTCCCACTGCAAGGGATGTGGTAGTACTGGCTACCGCTTGTATTATATATACTTTTTGAGCTTCTTGTTTCTTACTCCTGCCCTACCGGGTAGCCCTGGTCTCAGCAGCCAGGGGTCTGTTTAAGGCCGTTGTCCCGGGTATGCACAGGATACACCCACCTGACTAGAGCTCCTCGACCATTAGGTTCCAATTAGCATAATAAAATGGTATAAACAATAGTGACGTCGGGAACGCTTGTTATTTGGTTACTCTCTCGTTCGGATCATGGTACCCGTATGCCATGTTCGGATGGGTTCGTCCGGAATGCGGGCTCCAGTATGAATTGCCAGTGGTATGGGACACTGGAGGAGATTGATCAAAATACCAGGCGGTACTGATTGTTATTATTGTATAAATCACATGACATGCTCAACATATGTATATTATTGTCCCTTTATACTTGTTACTATTCCTAATATTTTATCCACTATCATGTCATTTGTATATTTTGTTACATTTTCTCATATTTGTTACACTCTATGTGGTAACACACTATTCATGCCCATGTATATTCTGCTTTATGTATACAGTGAAAATCACCTAGAGGGGGGTGAATAGGTGATTATGTTAATCAATGGTCACTTTAAAAATTTATGATGCAACAAGTGAATATAACTATGAAAATGAAGAGCAAGTACAATATGAATCAAGTAGATAAAGCAATATAAAGTTAGCAAGAATTAAGAGCAAGTAAGAACAAGTAAACCAAACGCAAACACGAGAAATTTTTCTGAGGTTCGAGCACCCAGCTCTACATCCCCGCCTTCACCCAGAAGGATTTCTAACCACTATAGTATCACAAAGAATTACAACCAACAGAGTACCCAACTCTACAACTTTAAGTACAAGTTCTCTCTTGGTGATCAAAAGATCACAAACTATCTTTTGTAAACTCCTCTTTCCCTTACAAGAGCCCTGTAGAGTAATGATTAGTATTGAAGCTCAAATAGTGTAAGTGAAAAAGGAAATGAACTAGAGAGAGTTTAGAAAATGAAACTTTAGCAATGAGAGAATCTTCAGCACAAAAACCAAGAACCAAACTCTCTTGAAAACCTTTAAAGACTTCGAAACTTTTGTATATAGCTTGATTGTTTTTCTTGTTATTCAAAAACATAGCCCTAATCACCACTATTTATAGGATAGGGTTAGGGATCAAAAGGTAAACACATATAATATCAACAAGGAAGATTTTGACCCATAAAATATCCCCTAAATCCGTTTAAAAATGAAAAACATCAATTAAAACGTGTTTAAAAAACTAGCTGTTATGGCTGAAACGGCTACCTCGGCCGGCCGGCCGGTCGACCGTGATTCAAATAAAAAGAGCCGTTGCAGGCTATCGGTCGACCGCCCGGTCGGCCGAAACAAACATAGAGTAGCACCACTTCAGTCGGCTAGCCGCCCGGTCGACCGAAGGGTTCCGGTCGACAGCCCGGTCGACCGTAAACATGCACACTGATACATCAAAACAGACAGAATACCAGTCGACTGGGTCGGTCGACCGGTTTGACCTGACATAGTGACGGTCGACCGGTCGGTCGACCGGCTCAGGCCAAAGCTGAAACTCAAACACAATTTTAAGGAGATTTTGATATATAATAAAATATTTTTGATATGAAACATGTATAATGCTTAAAATAGAGTTTATAAACAGAAGACTTTATATTAAATTATTTTGTATATCTTTATAGGGAATATATCTAGGAAAAGCATGTGCGCAAAAACGTGTGTGTTGGAGCTTCAATCCTATTCACTATCCTTTAACAAAACTACAAAAGTAGAAACAAAACTAATGAATTATCTTGATCAATCTTGAAGTCTTGAGCCATGAATAATCTTGCTAGAGCCTTCTCTTCTATGATCCTTCCTTGATGTGCCATAAGACTTATTTACTCCATGAATCCTAGAAGATCTTGCAACAGCTAAGCAATGGCTTCCAAACATGGTACAAAATCTGAAACTTATCTTGAATAAACTTATTAGTACCAACTAGCTCTTATTTGTTTTGTTATCATCAAAACTCTAAACAAATGGAGAGTGTAACCTTTTGGGCCAACAATCTCCCCCTTTTTGATGATGACAAAACAAATAGGCTTTGTTAAAAAAAAGGAGAGGGTGTAAGCTCCCCCTCAAATTATGCTATATTAAACAACAACATAATATGCAAAACACTTAAACTCTAAATACAAGAATATGCAAAACACTTAAACTCTAAATACAAGAAAAATCATAAACACTTTGTAAAAACAAATACAAACTCAAACCTTATACTCCCCCTTTTTGTCATACATCAAAAAGGATAAAAACTTTTATTCAATAACACAAACATTTAGTTCACCACAAATAAAGGAGAATCTAGCAAAATCAAGAGGTTTAGTGAAAATATCGGCAAGTTACAAATCCGTGAAAACATAATCAATATCTATATCACCTTTCTCAAAATGATCTCTAAGAAAGTGATACCTAATCTCAATGTGCTTGGTCTTACTATGTTGATTTGCATTTTTGGTCATATGAATAGTACTAATATTATCACAAAAAAATTTATATGATCATAATGCAAATCATAATCAAGGAGAGTATGTTTCATCCAAAGGACTTGTGCACAACAAGCCCCCACTGCAACATACTCCGCCTCGGCGGTTGAGAGTGCTACAGAATTTTGTTTCCTAGAGGACCATAAAATAAGACAATTACCAAGAAATTGACATGACCCACTAGTACTCTTTCTATCTACTCTACAACCCGCATAGTCAGCATCCGAATAACTTGTCATTGAAAAATCTCCGGTTTTCGGATACCATAGACCCATTCCAATTGTGCCCTTAATATAACGAATGATGCGTTTTACCACAATAAGATGAGACTCTTTAGGACACGATTGGAATCTAGCACAGAGACACACACTAAACATGATGTCCGGCCTACTTGCCGTCAAATATAACAAACTTCCTATCATGCTTCTATATAATTTAATATCAACACATTTACCTTGTTCATCCTTATCAAACTTGGTTGTAGTTGCCATGGGAGTGTTGCAAACTTTTGAGCTTTCAAGTCCAAACTTCTTTACAAGTTCCTTTGCATACTTGGCTTGACATATGAAATTCCCATCTCGCAATTGCTTGATTTGGAGTCCAAGGAAGAAATTCAATTCACCCATGGAAGACATTTCAAACTCACTTTGCATAACATTTTCAAACTCCTTACATAAAAACTCATTAGTAGAACCAAAGATTATATCATCAACATAAATTTGCACAATTAAAATGTCATTATCAACATGCTTAGTGAATAGAGTTGTATCTACTTTGCCTTTAATAAATCATTTGAAATTTGAAAACTAGAAAGCCTTTCATACCAAGCTCTTGGAGCTTGTTTCAATCCATACAAAGCTTTATCAAGTTTAAAAATAAAATCTGGATGAACATGATCAACAAAACTGGGAGGTTGTTCAACATAAACTTCTTCATTTATAAAACCATAAAAATGCACTTTTCACATCCATTTGAAAAAGTTTAAATTTTTTAAAAGATGCAAAAGCTAGTGTTATCCGTATGGCTTCAAGCCGTGCTATGGGTGCAAAGGTCTCCTCAAAGTCAATTCCTTCAACTTGAGTGTAACCTTGGGCCACTAACCTAGCTTTATTCCTAATAACATTTCCGAACTCATCCAACTTGTTTCTAAAGATCCACTTAGTATCAATTATTGGTCTATCGTGGGGCCTAGGAACAAGATGCCAAACTTGGTTGCGCTCAAATTGATTGAGTTCCTCTTGCATGGCTAGCAACCAATATGAGTCCGTCTCGATTTCGAGAATGCTTTTGGGTTCAAAATGAGAAATGAATGCAAAGTTACCGCATAAGTCATGGAGTTTGGAGCGAGTTGTTACCCCTTAGATACATCACCTATGATGAGTTCCTTGGGGTGATTTGTAGCATATCTCCAGTCTTTAGGAAGCGGTTGAGAGCTTTCCTCTATATCCTCTTGAACATCACCAATGGGTTCTTGCTTCTCTTCTTGAGCGGGTGAGTCCTTCAAGGATAGTCTCTCCAAGTCTTCACCTAATGGGTCAATCTCTACAACATTCTCAACAACCACATTAGATTCTTCAAATTTAACATGCATGGATTCTTCAATGGTAAGAGAAGATCTATTGAATACTCTATAAGCTTTACTAGTAGAAGAATATCTAACAAAAATAGCTTCATAAGCCTTAGCATCAAATTTACCCAAGTTATCTCTAGTATTCAAAACAAAACACTTGCATCCAAAAACTTTGAAATATGAAATATTAAGTTTTCTAGAATGATACATTTCAAAAGATGTTTTGGAAGAATTTTTACACAAATAAATACGATTTGATATGTAGCATGCGGTGTTTACGGCCTCGGCCCATAGATATTGAGGGAGGTCATATTCACTTATCATAGTCCTAGCCATCTCTTGAAGTGTTCTATTTTTCCTTTCTACAACTCCATTTTGTTGTGGAGTTCTAGGACATGACATTTCATGCTTGATTCCCTTTTCATCACAATAAGTCATGAAGAGTTGGTTAACAAACTCACCACCTCTATCACTCCTTATCTTCAAAATCGAAAAACCCTTTTCTTTTTCAACCCTTTTTCGAAAAATCTTGAAATGAGAAAAAGTTTGATCTTTATTTTCCAAAAAGAAAACCCAAGTAAATCGGGAAAAATCATCAACTAAAACAAATGCATATCTACTACCATTTAAGATTTTAGTTTTAGTTGGTCCAAACAGATCCATATGAATTAATTCTAATGGCCTTGTTGACATGATATCCTTGATTGGTTTGAAAGAAGACTTGGTTTGTTTTCCACGTTGGTATGCACTACAAATGCGGTCTTTTTCAAATTTCAAGTAAGGAATACCCTTCACCAATTCCTTAGAATTAATCCTAGAAAGATGTTCAAAAGATACATGTCCTAATCTTCTATGCAAAAGCCAAGAATTTTCATCAAAACATTTAAGCATTTAGTAGAACAATCCAAATTAAGCATGTCAATAATATAAACATTATCATCACGAAATCCGGTGAGAATACAATCATTGGTTTTGCAATCAAAAATCTTGCAGGAAGAGTCATCAAAAATAACTTTAAGTCCACGATCACAAAGTTGACTTATACTAAGCAAGTTATGTTTTAAACCATCAACAAGAACAACATTTTCTATAATAGGAGATGCACCAATTTGAATGTTACCTATACCGATGATAGTACCCTTAGAGTCATCCCCGAAGGTGACGGTGCCACCTTCCACGTACCTTGATAGGGTTATAAAGTTGTTGATATCCCATGTCATGTGTCTTGAACAACTACTATCAAGGTACCACCGCTCCTTACGTCTTGGAGCCTTGGTGTGTACCTACATCAAATAGCTTAGGACTTGATTTTGGTACCCACATTTTCTTGGGTCCTAAAGGGTTAGTGCCATGAACCCAAACAAGATTATTTGATCTATTTACTTGGTCATAACAAAACTTAGCCAAATGTCCATTCTTACCACAATAAGTACATCTATACACTCTATCATATTTGAAAGCATAGTGAGTGTGAGACTTGTGAGCATGTGTGGATTTAACATGAGTGTTGTGTGAAGTGTGAGCATGAGAAATCTTTACAGAAGAATCTTTAGCATGAGAAATGTGCTTTTTAGAAAACTTTTCTTCAAGTTTCTTAGTGTTAAAAACACAATCTTTCAAAACCTTCTCAAAATCAACCATTTTAGTTTTTAAAGAAGCAATTTCTTTTTCATCAATCTTAGGAAATTTTTCTTTGCAAGCAACTTTATAAGCACTAAATTCTTTTTGGATAGAAATGAGATTGGAAGAAATTTCATCTTTTTCTTTAGAAACCATAGCAAGTTGATTTTTAAGAAAAGCAACTTCCTTTTCCAATTTTGAACACTCAATCTTTTTATTATCATATGTTTCGGAGAGTTCAACAAAAGCATGTACAATAACTTCTTTAGATAACTCATCATCTTCATCAAGAGGTTGTGGGGTTACCTTTGGTGTGTTTGCCATGAAACACATGTTTGCCGTGTCTACCTCGTCTTCAGATTCGCTTTCCGAATCCCATGTGGCTTTGTAGGCTTTCTTTTCGACCGGCTTCTTTGGCTTGAAGGAGGAAGTCATCTTTTTCTTGAACTCCGGGCAATCAGCCATGATATGTCCGGGCTTTCGGCAATTGTAGCAAATAATTCTTCTCTCCTCTTTACCTTCAAATTTTCTTCGAAAGTTGAGCTTGTTCTTCCGGTACATCCTTTTGACGTTTCGCACAAGAAGGGCGAGCTCCTCATCTTCTTCTTCATCTTCTTCATCGTCCTCAAGAGTGGATGACGATTTGAATGCTATGGATTTCTTCTTTAGTGGAGCGGCCTCTTCTCTTGCTTTCTTTTCCATCTCATGGGTTTTTAAGTTCCCAATGAGACTAATAAGGTCCATCTCATCCTTGTCATTTAACTCTTTCAAGGTGGTGGCCTTATCTCCCAAGATGAAGGAAGAGCCCAAATCACTTTTCGCACCTTTTGGTCATTGGAAATTTCATCACCTAAAGAAGAAAGAGCATTGGTGATTTTAGTAAACCTTGTAATCATACAATCAATAGATTCATCATCAATCATTTTAAATGATTCATATTGGGACCTCAAGAGATCTATCTTGGCTCTCTTAACTTGTGATGTCCCCTCGTGTGTGACCAACAAGTGTTGCCAAATCTCATAGGCGGATTGGCAATGAATTACCCGTGTAAGGTCATCCTCATTCAAGGCGGTTAGGAGGGAATTTTGGGCCTTTGAATTAGCCTCATATTCTCTAAAGGTAAAGTCGGACCATGTGCTTTCATCACTATCGGGTCTAACATAGGGTTTGGTCAAGGCTTTAGCTACTAAGCTACCTAAAGATTACAAAAAAGATAGTCATCCTAACCTTCCAAATAGGAAAATTAAGTCCATCAAATTTAGGGGAGGTTTTGATGTTATCGGCCATGTTTACTAGTGTATGAATGAAAGAATGCAAATGTTGATTAGCAAATTTTAAGGATCTCTCTAAGGATGTTAAGCCAAACCTAGAGTCCAAGCTCTGATACCAATTGAAAATCACCTAGAGGGGGGTGAATAGGTGATTATGCTAATCAATGGTCACTTTAAAAATTTATGATGCAACAAGTGAATATAACTATGAAAATGAAGAGCAAGTACAATATGAATCAAGTAGATAAAGCAATATAAGTTAGCAAGAATTAAGAGCAAGTAAGAACAAGTAAACCAAACGCAAACACGAGGAATTTTTCCGAGGTTCGAGCACCCAGCTCTACATCCCCGCCTTCACCCAGAAGGATTTCTAGCCACTATAGTATCACAAAGAATTACAACCAACAGAGTACCCAACTCTACAACTTTAAGTACAAGTTCTCTCTTGGTGATCAAAAGATCACAAACTATCTTTTGTAAACTCCTCTTTCCCTTACAGGAGCCCTGTAGAGTAATGATTAGTATTGAAGCTCAAATAGTGTAAGTGAAAAAGGAAATGAACTAGAGAGAGTTTAGAAAATGAAACTTTAGTAATGAGAGAATCTTCAGCACGAAACCAAGAACCAAACTCTCTTGAAAACTTTTAAAGACTTTGAAACTTTTGTATATAGCTTGATTGTTTTTCTTGTTATTCAAAAACATAGCCCTAATCACCACTATTTATAGGATAGGGTTAGGGATCAAAAGGTAAACACATATAATATCAATAAGGAAGATTTTGACCCATAAAATATCCCCTAAATCCGTTTAAAAACGAAAAACATCAATTAAAACGTGTTTAAAAAACTAGCTGTTATTGCTGAAACGGCTACCTCGGCCGGCCGGCCGGTCGACCGTGATTCAAATAAAAAGAGCCGTTGCAGGCTATCGGTCGACCGCCCGGTCGGCCGAAACAAACAGAGAGTAGCACCACTTTAGTCGGCCAGCCGTCCGGTCGACCGAAGGGCTCCGGTCGACCGGTAGACATGCACACTGATACATCAAAACAGACAGAATACCAGTCGACTGGGTCGGTCGACCGGTTTGACCTGACATAGTGACGGTCGACCGGTCGGTCGACCGGCTCAGGCCAAAAGCTGAAACTCAAACACAATTTTAAGGAGATTTTGATATGTAATAAAATATTTTTGATATGAAACATGTATAATGCTTAAAATAGAGTTTATAAACAGAAGACTTTATATTAAAATATTTTTTATATCTTTATAGGGAATATATCTAGGAAAAGCATGTGCGCAAAAACGTGTGTGTTGGAGCTTCAATCCTATTCACTATCCTTTAACAAAACTACAAAAACTAGAAACAAAACTAATGAATTATCTTGATCAATCTTGAAGTCTTGAGCCATGAATAGTCTTGCTAGAGCCTTCTCTTCTATGATCCTTCCTTGATGTGCCATAAGACTTCTTTACTCCATGAATCCTAGAAGATCTTGCAACAGCTAAGCAATGGCTTCCAACATGGTACAAAACCTGAAACTTATCTTGAACAAACTTATTAGTACCAACTAGCTCTTATTTGTTTTGTTATCATCAAAACTCTAAACAAATGGATAGTGTAACCTTTTGGGCCAACATACAGTGCAGACATCATTCTTGTATATGCATAACACCGTAGTATAGTTATGTTGCATACTGCACATCTGCATATTCATTCCCATCACGTCACCACTATACAATACTATTTATTATATAAAACTGGACACTACTGTAGACATGACCCGATGATAATATGTTAGGTAGCGATTGTATTAAAATATGATATTTTTATATTTCTACTGATTCTTAAATTCTTATTATATGGTATCACTGATACATAAACATGTATTATATATTATTATCGTGCCTGTATTACTATATTACATATTACTGCTTCCTTCATTTTATCACTCACTAGGTCGCTTTCTGACGACCCTGGGTTTGCGTGCCCAGGTTGGAGATCTGAGTTATCGTATGTCAGATATTTCATTGGATGCACATAGGACTCGCTATCAATATCATTCATAGGTATCTTTATTATTTAGTCTTTAGTTCCTTATGTTTTCATATTTTTATATCTATCATGATCACTAACCCCTTTATGAATGTATTCTTATACTTATTTAATGCTAGAACGCTTGTGCATATGGAGGCTATTTCCTGTACTGAGGCTTAGCGTGCGTACATGAGGGTATTTTCGCCCTGCGTATGTACGTCATCATAGCGTCCCCGTATCCGTTGGATCGGGCGTTACAGTGGCGACCAAAGTAGCGCGGCGGAAGCTTGGACGTCACCGTAGCTCTTCCTCCCAGTTCTTCTCCTGATTGGTTCTCGAGGCTCTTCTTGCTGCTTGTGGGCACCTCTCAACTTTGATTATGTATATCTCTTTATAAATCATACTTTTGTATTCTCTGGTGATGTAATATTCTTGTATATTGTATCACTCTCTATGATAACTATGTACTTGTACTTTTTCGTTCGAATGTATATTACTACTGTGCTTTCGTACTCTGATTCTTTCCTGTACTAATGCTTAGCGTATATATGTGAGGATATTTTTGCCCTATGTATATACTTTGTAGTAATGTTTTCGTGTAACCCCCTGCTCCCTGATGTACGTATCACAGTATCGGTACGCGATACGACGTATAATGTTGATTTGACATTTCTAATAGTTAGATTGAGACGATTTTAGTTTCAAATATTATTTTCTAATATTATAGATTTTTCAGGATTTTTTGAAATTTTTCTGGATTATTTTGGAAAATCTCCGTAGTCGGTGTCGACCGATACCGATAAAAGGCTTTATGATTTTTATTTCACAAACGGAGTAGAATTTTGAGAATCCGCTTTTATCTTATATCTTAGAATCATATGATCTACGTTAGGCTATTTTTGAAAATTTTTCTGAATTTA
Organism: Agave tequilana; assembly: GCA_038442645.1. Taxonomy (NCBI): domain Eukaryota; kingdom Viridiplantae; phylum Streptophyta; class Magnoliopsida; order Asparagales; family Asparagaceae; genus Agave; species Agave tequilana. The sequence goes on from JAVJIF010013739.1 coordinate 56,291, forward strand.
TCGAAAATTGGGCCAAACCGGTGTCGCCTAGTATCGGCGAGACGCTCCGGGATTTTTAATTTGCAAAATGTATTGAATTTCTTCAAACCATCTTCATATTACGTATCAGCATAATATTTCCTATTTTATGTAATTTTTGGGCACCGTTCGGAGCTAGTCGAATTTTGGACCGAATTAAATAATATTAATTTAATCAAATAAATCCTTTCTTTTTCTTTTCCTTTCCTTTCTCTTCTTCTCTGGATCCTTCTCCTCCACCGCCCTAACCCAACCGCCCTTTCTCTCTCTCCCTTAAAATCTCCTACTCTCTCTCTTCCTCTCTCTCAATTTCTCCTCACTCTCTCTCTCTTTCTTCCCTCTCACTCTCTCTCTCCCCCTTATCTCTCTCACTCTCTTTCTCCCCCTCTCTCACTCTCTCTGACCTGTGGTTAGAGGCCCGACCCGCGGCCGGAAGCCGGTGAACGCCGCTGGCGGCCTTGCCGGCGCGCCACCGCGCCTCCCCAGGCTGCGCACCCCAGCACGGCGCTCCCCTCCGGCTGCCATGGCCGCGCAGCCGCGCGGCCCTGCCCATGCCCTGCCTTTTCTCCCTCCCCCTCTCTTTTCCTCTCTCTTTCTTTCACTCTCTCTCTCTCACACTCACCCTCTCTCTGTCTGCAGGACGGCCGCGCCGCCGGCGGCCGGGGTCGCCGCCGGCGGGTCCCGCCGCCGCCGCCGGCCAGCCTTGCTGGCCGGCCTGCTCGCGCAGCAGCAGCAAGAGCTGCTGCTGCTGCTGCTCTGTTATTGGGTTCGGGTTCCTAAATGTTGGGTTGAAACCCGTTAACCCATTACCCATTAACTTAAGTTAATTGGGTATGGGTTGTGGATCTGGACCCGACCCGTTACGAGCCCAACCCGCTCCAAAACCCAATAAAGGTAATTTTACAGAAACCCCCTGCTACATTTCCGTATTTGCATTTACAATATTTTTATTTACATATTTAACTCATTTTGATGATTTTTAGCGTTCAGGCGATATCTGGAGCATCCGAACTCCGATTCGAACGATTCTGAATCCGTTGCGATCGTGGGAAAGAGAGCTACCTTTTCATGACCAGTTTGTGAGTGTTTTTCTTTTATAAATTATATTTTCCCATGTTTAGTGAAATTGATTGATAGGTTTTGATTATGGATAAAAGACGGTAACTATTAATTATTAACTTGTAATTATTGGAAACTCATTGTAATAGGAATAACCAATAATATTGTAAGGTATTTCCTGATTTAATATAAATATAGGTGATGTAATAATAATAACAATAAATACTGATATAGACAACTCGGACACAGTCATCATACCTGCACAGCCACTGACACTCGGGCCACTACTTCACCATCTTCGTGGACACTATGATTTCATGTATTGTATCACAGTCAGATAACTATCGTCACACTACACTGTCACTAGACATGCATGCTAGACACCGTTATTTCATGCACTGGTATCATCATTACACGGATACTGTAGTTCAAGGGACATGGTATTATATTATACACTGACCACTGTTATTACATGTACTAGTGATACACAGATATGTTACACGGATTATTGCTACACATATAGGTTCCACTGGTATACGGATATACCAAGTCATGGAGTACCGCATATTATATTTTTGTTATCATCGTTACATGGATGCTCGATACACAGTTATCTTATGCTCACACAACACTGTTACATATGCTCACCGTACGAGTGTACATGCATGTATTATTTCTCTATTCTTGTCATATGGATCACCGTTCATATTGCATGTCATACTCATGTATTCCTGTTACATGATTGTTTCCCGTTACATCTATTGATATTCTTGTTATTGATATTCCCGTTACTGGACATGAGAGCTATTGATATGCAATATGTGGAATCCCACATCTATTGTTCCCGTTTCCCGTTATATTGTTATATGCTATCAACAGAGCTCAGGTCCTGTTCTCATGTTACGTGTATCATGCACTGTAGTTGTTCTTGTTACACTGTATACTTTAAATATCAGATCATAAAGATAACTTGGGAATGGGGGAGACTTGACGGTTGATTAGATCATATCGGGTGGATGTCATGGATCCATATTGTTTGTCCCACTGCAGGGGACGGGGTAGTACTGGCTACCATATGTTACTCATGAGCTCCCGTTTCCCGTTATGTTTTAGCTCATTGAGATTCCCGTTACATGTTACAGCCCTAGCGGGCTGGCCCTGGTCTCAGCAGCCAGGGATCTGGTAAGGCCGTTGTCTCGGGTATGCACGGGATACACCCACCCGATAAGAGCTCCTCGACCATGGGTTTCCAATTAATATAATAAAACAGTATGCACAATAGTGATATCGGGAACACTTATTATTTGGTCACTCTCTCGTTTGGATAATGGTACCCGTAGGCCATGTCCGGATGGGTTCGACTGGAGTGCGGGCTCCAGTATGAATTGCCAGTGGTATGGGACACTGGAAGAGATTGATTAAAATACCATGTGGTACTGATTGCTACTATTGTCTAAATATCATGACTTGCCTGATACCTGTATCCTTATTGTAGTTGTACTTGTTCCTATTCCTGATCATTTATCCGCTATCATGTTACCTGTATTATTTGTTACTCTACCTGGTACATGTTACACTTTCTGTGGTGGCATACTATTCATGTATATGTATACTCTGCATTGCATATATTTTGTTTTCTGTATACCTTGCAGACATCACTACTGTCTATGCACCACACCGTATGATAGTTATATTGCATATGCCCATCTGCATGTTCATTTCTATCACGTCACCACTAGACAACATTCATTATTATATAAAACGGGAGACAACTATAGACATGACCCGATGATAACATGTTAAGCAATGACGGTATTAAAAGATGACATGATTATATTTTTCTACTGCATATTATATACTTATTATATGGTATCACTAGTACAACATCATGTATTATATATTAGTATCGTGCTTGTATTACTATAGTATATATTACTGCCTCCTTCATTTTACCACTCACTAGGTCGCTTTCTGACGACCCTGGGTTTGCGTGCCCAGGTTGGAGACCCGAGTTAGCGTATCGGCAGATAGTCCATTGGGTTCACATAGGAGACTCATCATCGAGCTCATTCATAGGTATCTTGGTGATTTATTGCTGTTATCTTATTCATCTCTGTTTTCCTATCTGCTATGATCACTAACCTCTTTCTGCAGGTATTCTTGTACTTATTTCCTGCTGGAACTCCTGTGTATATTGAGGTTATGTCCTGTACTGAGGCTTAACGTACGCGTGAGGATGCTTCCACCTCGCGTATGTATGTCGCCATAACGTCTCCGTCCCTGCGGGATCGGGGCGTTACATTTTGTAACCGCAGGATCGAGGCGTTACAGAACCACTCAAATGCATCTCTCACACAGCCAAATTGAGTGATTGGGAGTAGGATGATAACGCACCCAATCAGCATTTTCTTACGTACATTCAATAATCCGAACTGCTGGGGTTGACAAGAATTTCCTACAGGCGGGCAAACAAGGGTTATCTCTGCATTCGTGGAATGGTGGTAACCAGAGATGAATACATTTCACATGCCGTTTGGTGAAATAACATCACACTTGACGATGTTTTCACACTTGTGGGTATACTTGTGATGGGTCATTTTGTGAAGCTGCCTCAGAGAACAACGGATGTTAGAGGAATGCTTGTTAGTTTACTTGGAGTATCACCCAAAGAAGCAGATGATGAGTTACGTATGGCCCCGGGTACCTCAGTTCGATTGGAATGGCTCCGATCGAAGTTTTCCAATGTCACAGATTCTGCATCCGATAGACGTATTCAGTGCGATGCCAGAGCTTATCTCTTGTATTTGGTCTGACAAACATATAAAGCAAATTGTTTTAACCCCGTATAGTAACTTGTTATTAACCTATGCTATATTTTCACTATAGCGAATAGCTCGTGCCAGAGAGATTTTCGCACTCGTACAGTAACTGGAACCTGTTGGACCACAATGTGCCGACCCTATACCGGACATTGTGTCAAACAGTTGATGAACTTTAGGACGGTAAGACTGGCACGGCCGAGACATCTACAATGGTCAAGCGGACTGAGAGGGAGGCACGACGGGGGGAGCGTAAGAGTAAATTTAGACATTAATGGGTCAAATGTGGAGATGCTTTTTTTTTTTTTGTAAAATAAAATTGAAATGTTTGTATGTGAACAATTTCCCATATTTTGAAACAATGAATTTGCTTATATTTTTTTTGTTCAAATCATTTTCAGGTAGTGGATGTATAACATATGTCTGTGCATTAAATGAATGCGTCAAAAGTTCTGTTCGGCCTTGCAAGGTCGAACATCTGTTCAGTCGGGCAATGCCAAATAGTTATGTTCTGTTCGGCTCTAAAAGGCCGAACAGAATAGCTATGTTCGGCCCGACAAGGCCGAACAGGATAATTTTTTCATGTAAATCACCTAGAGGGGAGTGAATAGGTGATTGTTATAGGTTAATGACAAATAATGTAGAATTAAAAATAATTACTAGCTAATTAACAATAAACAATCATAACACAAAAGATACTTACAATAAGATGAACAATTTTAGCATGCAAGAATAGAGAAAGTTGAGTTAAGAGATAAGGAGAGCAATCGCAAATTCAAGAATGTGTTTCTTGGTACGAGCCACCGCTATACGTCCCCGCCTTCACCTTAATAAATGATTTTCACTAAATTGATCCCGCGAGATTGACAACCATTATAAGTTTCCGCAAGAACTCAACGGACCCGCAAGTTCCTCTCTTGGTGTCGCAACACTTATAATCGAGCTCATTAGCTCACTCGAGACCGCAACCTCTACAACTTCAAGAATGCAAGAAAAGTGATCTTCTTCTACGTCACAAAAGCTTACTCAAACACAATCTTATAACCAAGTGAAGTAGTTGAAGCTCTTTGAGATTGTGTGGTGAGAAGTGTCAAGCTAAAAATAAGGATGTGAAATTGTTGGCTCAATATCAAAATTTTCTCAAGAAAAGCAATTTTGATCATTAAAACTTGATCTTAGATGTTAAAACTTGTTGTGGGATTTTTCTACAGTGTCACCATTTATAAGGCATGAAAACAAGTAGGAAAAACCTAAAATATCTGTTCGGATGTGACCCAGAAAAAGACAAAAAAATAAACTAGCCGTTGGGGTCAAAATCTGAACAAAAGTGTTTTGTCAGTTGACCGACTGTTTAACGGCCAACGGTCAGATTTTCAACCGTTAGGGTTAGCGATCGACCGCTCGATCGACCGAGTAACCCAAACAGAGAGCCTTGCTCTCTGACGATCGACTGATTGGTCGACTGTAACAACCAAAATTTTATTTTACCTAATTTCTCCTCATCTTAATTATTAAGAATTTTTGTTTAAGGCATTACCTAGAAGTAGTCACCCTCCATATTTTAATGTCAACAACTTGAGCTTAATTAGTTGACCCACTCCCCTTTATTTTTAAAAGTTTTTATTAACTATTGAATTGTGGTGACCATGAATGAATGGCATGAAGGCTTAGGTGCATGTGTTTTTGGGCAAATTAATGACTTAGCAATGGTAAAAGATGATTTCAACCTAATCCTTCATTTTCCCCTTAATAAACCAAGCTTACCCTAAGTATGTTATTAGTGGTAGGTGTGCATGCAAGGGGGGAGATTAAGGGCTATAATCTCATTGAGATGTGGGAGTCCATGTGGCATCATGAGGGGGGACTTGGCCAAGTGGCAACATAAGAAAAACCCCCACCTAGTAATTTGCAATCCAAAGGGTTGACTATCAAGTTTGCCTTCTCCCTCATCCTCTCTCAAATTCTGCAGATTTTTCCTCTCCCAAATTCTGCAAATTTCCCTCTCATTTGTGAAGAACTTGAAACCCTAAATTCCCCATTTCATCTCCTCTCTAAAACTTAAAGGTAAGAAACTAGGACAACCTCTCTAGCCTTAATCCCAGTTTCTGTAGCTCTGGGTCAAGACTCCACAAGAGGGAAGGAAGTGACACGCGCGCGCAGCAAGCAGAGCCGCAGCAGCACGCGGGGCGCTGCTACTTTGCCGCAAATCTGCGGCAAAGAAAGGGTTTTTGCGGCATTTTAGTGGAGGGAAGGCCGGATCTTTGGGAGGAGATTCCTGGTGAGCTAGGGGAAGGATCTAGCACTTCCAAGCAGTACTTTCTTGAGGCCCAACTCTCTGTTTCAGAGCTATAAACCATTGTGAGTAAACCTAACTATTAGGGTTATGTTTTTCTATCAAGATTTGAAAATCAGAATTTTAATGTTGTGTAGGTGACTCCTAAGTGTGCTAATTATTGATATATTGCTGTTCTAATTGTGGTTATTCTCAACTAAATGAAATTTATGGGTATCACTTAGTTGTGGTGTTTCTATGTTAGGTTGTGATGAGATGCATGGGTAATGTACATGCTCTAGCTTAATAATCATGCTTAAATGAGAGGGTTTAGCATATTAATTCGCTGTTTTGGTGATTAGCTTTAGGTTAATTGAAATGCAAGGGGTATTACATGATTGTTGTGTCTCTACATTACATCGATATGATATGCGTGTGTAGGATACATATTCTAGTATATTAATTATGCCTAATTGAGCCAATTAAGCAATTTATTTCGCTATTTTTCTTGATCAACATCATGATAGTCGATTCGATATAGATATGGGATAACCTTGACTCTTTATAAAATAGAAACAATGTGATGCATATGTGAAGCATACGATTCATATTAAAATCACCCCATAGATGCCGATTAATTGACTTGAAGCTTACTTTATGTTCACTAAAGTACATGGGGGATAACCCCTTTTTATGTCATAACATTGTATTGTGTACTAGTGAGTACATATGGATGATGCATATATTCATGCGGGGTTGGAGGCGGCGCGCTATGGCGTTACCATGATTTTGGGGAAACCCGAGTACATGTTTCTTTATTGTTGCACATCATTTCGAACATGACGTGTAAGTTAGTTTTCAATTGCTTGTTATGAATATTATAGCTTGACCTTGCATGATGCATTTATGTTATTGGAGGAAGGGGCCGGGCGGGAGCCGGTAGGAGGGGGGAAGACGGGGATTTGTCATATACATATACATATATATATAAAAGGAGGAAGGGGCCGAGCGGGAGCCGGTAGGAGGGGGGAAGACGGGGAAACATATATGTTCTATATGAATATTATAAAAGGAGGAAGGGGCCGTGCGGGAGCCGGTAGGAGGTGGAAGACGGGGGAATTTCATTTAGATTGAATGGCATCTAAAAGTGAACTGTCAAGTTGCATTCATGATTGATAATGCTTGTGTTAAACTAAAATGTCACTTTATGTATATAACGTGCCGAGTTGATGTGAGGGGACTAACCCACGAAAATTACATACATACTCATACAATTATTTCTTTTGTGTCATGATATAGTTAAATGCAACTTTTGATAGTGGAGTCATGTAGACCACATGTGTATGAAGCTTGGAACAAGTAAGGTAGCTTGAACAAGTTGTTGTTTATGGAACTCATTGTAATTTACCTCTTCTAAACTGTTTATCTTATGAAATTATTATATCAATACCCTATGATATGGTTTACTCATTGAGCTGTCGAGCTCATTTTATTTTCTTTCCATCTTTTCAGGTTTGGATAAGGGTAAGGGACCTCTCTAACTGAAAAAGTTAAGTTATGGATTGCATGACATGTTGTGGTATCATTTTGATCTGGCCTTATTATATTAAATGTGTATGTATGGACTCTATTGAAGTCTTTGTGGAAAACATGTTAGGATGTACTCGAGGTACATTTGTCTTTATAGTATTTGAGACCATGGACTTGTATGTGATATAAGGTTTTGGATTGTAAATTCTTTGGATATGTATGTTCTTGAACTGGGAATGATGGCCATGTGTGGGGAATGCTATTCGTTGGGAAGTTAACTCTTGTAATATTTTATTGAAAAGATTTATGCTTGAAATGGAGGAAATCAAGTTATGGTATATGTTTATGGTTAAGGTTTGGTGTAATGTGGCATGATAAGTAGGCCGAGTGTGCCGAAATCCTTGGTGAATATAAGTAGGCCTTGGAGCCGAAATTTTTGGTTATTGTAAGTGAGAAATAAAAGAAATATTAAGGATGATGCTGCCAAAATTTTCTTATTTTAAGAGTATTGGAGATAATTGGTGTTGCAGGCCTAATCCTGTTTATTAGAACCTGGGACCGTTACAGTTGGTATCAGAGCTTGGTTTAGGCAAGGTTAGCCTAGATAGATGTAGTATGTAGGACTGATTATGAAATCATGTGAAATTTGTATGTGTGCTAGAGTAAGTTAGATATGGGGTATTAGGATGATGGTATAGTCTTAGAGTATTTGACCCTGAAATGTAGGATATTTAACTGTTCTCTACATTTGAATATGGGTACCCGCATACCTTAATTCAAATGGATCTTGCAAGGGGTGCGGGCCCTTCTGTAAGAAATTCCAGTGTTATGGGATACCGGAAATGGAGAACAATCAAAATATCACATAAGTCAGGGTTAAACCTATTGGAAGGACAGTTGTGCCTAGGGAAAAATTTATGAAAGATCGGCATGGTTAAATGAGTGGTGATTTTCTATCATGTCTTGTTATATATATTCATGCAAATCATTAATTTGGGGAGAATTGGAAGATACATCGTCTAATATAAATGTCTTACTTCTACAGATGGGAGATTCTGAGATGACTGGATCATCATCTGACGGTCCGGAGTCGGAAAGTTTAAGTTGGATTGCGGACCAAATGGACTGGGATTTTGAATCTGATGAGACCGATCCAGATGTCATTCTGAAAGGTCCCCCAGACAGTTCAACTGTAGGATTCGCATGGGGCAAGATGAGAAAGATGACATTAGTAAGGCAGAAAGTGTCATAAGAAATCCACCAGCAGTTGAGGACCTGGGAGTCCTACCTAATGATGAGATGAACCCTGACGGAAGGATTTTCGTTGGGAGTATTTGGTGGGATTCCAGTTGGGTAGAAGATATGGACCTGTACGATGATAATGAAAATTTGGGAATGTGATTTTGATGCTGTCCTGGAGGAAGTAGAAGAGGACCTTGAAGAAGAAGAACCAGAAGAAGAAGATCCAGAAGAAGAGGATCCAGAAGAAGAAGACCCCGAAGAAGAAGAACCTGTAGGGGACGACCGGGAGGAAAGCTCCTCGGGTTCTAACATAACCCCTTGATGGGAGTTTAGATGGGTGGCATTTTTGTTTTTGTTGTTTTTGTTTTTGAAGAAAATGAATGTCGATTCACATAAGTGATATTATTTTTTTTTGTAAAGAAAGTGGTTGTCAATAGCTATATGTATGAACATGTATCCCTTTATGACTGCATTGGTATGTTTTAAATGAATGCAGTCATGTTAATGTATATGTTACCATGAAAATACTTTATGCATAAATGAAATCAGTATTTTGTTTGTGAACTATTCTACTTGTTATCATTGGGTTACCATTGATTAAGTTCAACTATTCTTCTAGGTATTAAATGGACTTAAATTTTCCTCCACCCGATGCCAACTCGGAGGGCGACGTCCCATTGCACAGCGCAATCGGGAGCGTCCATCCCCCGGCAAGTCAAGAATTTCTGAGTGAGCAATCTAATGCTAATCGGGGAATACCAGACAGAATACCAGATTGGCTGTTGCAGCTGGCAAGTGTAAACAACCCCCGTAGAGCTCTTGAACAATTTCAAAAGCTAAACCCACCAGCTTTCAGAGGAGGAGTTGACCCTATTCAAGCTGAAGAATGGCTCCGTCAAATTGAAAAGATACTGGATGTAATGGAATGTACTGAAAACCAGCGGGTATCCTTCGCCTCTTTCATGTTCCAAGGAGAGGCTGAGCGCTGGTGGGAGACGGTAAAAGGAGGAGCTAAGACCTTGGGAAGGGAGATCTCTTGGAACTTCTTAGTTGCAAAGTTCAATGAAAAGTACATCCCTGGAGTGGTGAAGGACCGACTTGCGATGGAATTCCAAGATCTAAAGCAGGAGCAATGGACAGTGAGTCAATATGAAGCGAAATTTACTCAACTGTCCAGGTATGCTGAGAAATTGGTGTCCGATGAGGAAGATAGGACAAAAGATTCGTTAGGGGCTTGAGGCCAGAAATCAGGAGTAAGCTGATTCCTTTCCAACTTCAAGTTTATAGTCAAGCTGTGGAGAAGGCAATGGAAATTGAAAGGGACATGCAGGAGAATCAGGAGATAAGGACCAGGGAGCTGCCCTATATGAAGCGCCCCCGGTATAATAATGCCCCGAGCTTTGGAACTCAGTCCTTGAGGCCCGACAGAGGTACTGGATCTTCCGTCATGCCCGCCCAGGGAAACAAGATGAACACATGGCCCAAGAATAGGGGATTGCCCCATTCAGCATCACCAATGTCCTCCCAACGCTCCAACTTTGCAGGAAACCAGTGGTGTCCAAGGTGCAACCGAAGTCACACTGGTAGTTGCGCCACCAGTAAACAATGCTTTGTCTGCGGAAGAATGGGTCACATGAGGAGGGACTGCCCAAACTTGCATGGATACCCAGGAGCTAGCAGAGGAACGGGAAGACCAACCGTGGGCATCGCCCCTACAACAGGAGGACCAGCTACCGCCTATCGGCAACCTTTCAACAGAACTCGCTCGGCCATGACACAAGCATCAGTACAACAACCCAGAGTTCAAGGAAGGATGAATGCAATCACTCAGCAGGAGGCTCGAGCATCCAATGCCGTGGTGGAAGGTACCGTCTGTGTATCCGATAATATTGCTCGAGTATTGTTTGATCCCGGTGCTACCCACTCTTTTATTTCTTCATCTTTTGCTGCAATTATTAACAAGGAATCCGAACCTTTGAGCTATCAACTAGTGGTGTCAACCCCTGTAGGCGCCAGAGTGACCACTAGCGAGTATTATAAGGGATGTAAAATCATCATAGGTGAGATGAAGACACAGGCAGACCTGATTAAACTAGGAGAAATGGAATTTGACATCATCCTAGGAATGGATTGGTTGTCAACATATCGGGTTCATGTAGACTGTTACCAGAAGAAAATAATTTTTAAGTTAGAGGGAACTCCCGACAGAGTTTATGAAGGGATGAAGAATAAAATTTGCACTCCAGTCATTTCTGCCTTAAAGGCCACTAAGTTATTGAGGCAAGGGTGTCAAGGATTTTTGGCAACCCTTATTGGTGAAGAAGACATGAAGATTAAGATTAAAAACATAGAGGTTGCAAGAGACTATCCTGATGTTTTTCCGGAGGATCTACCCGGCTTACCCCCAGATAGAGAAGTAGAATTTTCCATTAGTCTTCTGCCTGGGACAAGTCCCATATCCAGGGCACCTTATAGAATGGCACCCGCAGAAATGAATGAATTGAAGGACCAGTTGCAAGAGTTGCTAAGCCTCGGGTTTATTCGGCCGAGTGTATCACCTTGGGGTGCTCCGGTATTATTTGTTAAGAAGAAAGATGGGAGCATGAGGCTGTGTATAGATTATCGAGAGCTGAACAAGGTCACTATCAAGAATCGATATCCATTACCAAGGATTGATGACCTCTTTGATCAACTTCAGGGTGCCAGCATATTTTCCAAGATAGATTTAAGATCAGGATACCATCAATTAAAGATCAAGCCGGAAGATGTTTTTAAGACTGCCTTTCGGACCAGATATGGCCATTATGAGTTTTTAGTAATGCCATTTGGCTTGACCAATGCTCCAGCGGCATTTATGGATTTGATGAATAGAATTTTCCAGCCATACCTAGATCAATTCGTAGTGGTGTTCATTGATGACATACTGATCTATTCAAAGAGCAAAGAGGATCATGAAAGACACTTGAGGATAGTGTTACAATTATTGAGAGAGAAGCAACTTTATGCAAAGCTTAAGAAGTGTGAGTTCTGGCTAAATGAAGTTGGGTTCTTGGGTCACATCATAAATGAGGAAGGAATATCAGTGGACCCCGCAAAGATCGAGGCGATAAAGGGGTGGCCTCAACCTACCAATGTCACAGAGGTGCGAAGCTTCCTAGGATTGGCTGGATATTACCGGAGGTTTGTAGAAGGATTTTCCAAGATAGCTGCACCCTTATCCCAGTTAACCAAGAAAGGCCTCAAATTCCATTGGGGAGATGATCAGGAGAAAAGCTTTCAAGAACTAAAGGATAAGCTAACATCGGCTCCAATCTTAGCCATGCCCATTGGAAACGAAGATTATGTTGTTTTCAGTGATGCGTCAAAGTCAGGCCTGGGGTGTGTATTGATGCAGCATGGGAGAGTAATTGCATATGCTTCTAGACAACTAAGGAACCATGAGAAAAATTACCCAACCCATGACCTTGAGCTAGCTGCAGTCATTTTTGCCTTAAAAATTTGGCGGCATTACCTTTATGGAGTATCATGTGATATATATACAGATCATAAAAGCCTGAAATATATTTTCACCCAAAAGGAACTGAATATGCGCCAAAGAAGATGGTTGGAGTTGATGAAGGATTATGACTTGAACATTCATTATCACCCTGGGAAGGCCAATGTGGTGGCTGACGCGTTGAGCCGGAAGTCTGGAGGATCCTTAGCAGTATTGTTAACACAGAAATCGGAGCTGTTAAGAGAGATGGAAAGGATGCAACTTGAAATTCACATAAGAGGGCCCCGGGATGGAGTGAACCAGATAAATCAAGTTAGTATTGGTTTCGACCTCTATGAAGAAATCAAGGAAGCTCAAAGTAAAGATGAGCAGACAGCTAAAAATTTTGAAAGAGTGCAAAGAGGTGAAACCCAAGATTTTACCATTTCTAAGGAATTGCTAAGAAAGGGAAGCCGAATAGTTGTACCTCCAGATTTTAAGCTCAAGGAGCGAATTTTAAATGAAGCCCATTGCACCCCTTACACCGCACATCCTGGAACAACCAAGATGTATCAGGATTTGCGGGCAAACTTCTGGTGGGAAGGAATGAAGAAGGACATAACAAATTTTGTGCAGAGATGTTTGATATGCCAACAAGTTAAGGCTGATCACAAGAAACCTCCGGGACCCCTCATGCCCTTACAAATTCCTGAATGGAAGTGGAGCAACATTACGATGGATTTTGTAACAGGGCTCCCTAGATCCCCTCAAGGATATGATGCCATCTGGGTGATAGTCGATCGACTTACAAAGTCTGCTCATTTTCTACCCATCAGAATAAACTATTCGATGGATAGATTAGCCCAGATCTACCTCAGAGAGATAATCAGGATTCATGGAGTTCCTGAGACGATTGTGTCAGATCGTGACCCTCGGTTTCAGTCAAGGCTATGGATCAGTCTATCCCAAGCTCTGGGCACCAAGCTACATCCAAGTACAGCTGCTCATCCGCAAACCGACGGACAATCAGAAAGAACTATACAAATACTTGAAGATATGCTGAGAGCATGTGTATTGGATTTCGGAGGTAATTGGAAAAAATACCTACCATTGGCAGAGTTTGCATATAACAATAGTTATCAATCTACTATTGGAATGCCGTCATTCGAAGCCTTGTACGGCAGGAGGTGTAGATCTCCGATTTGTTGGGAAGAGATAGGAGACCGAACATTATTCGGAGCAGATATAGTGGTAGATACAACGGAGAAGATTCGGATAATAAGAAAGAGAATGAAAGCGGCCCAGAGTAGACAAAAGACATATGCAGATCGGCGCCGAAGGCCCTTGGAGTTTGCTGAAGGCGACAAAGTTTTCTTGAAGATATCACCAATAAAAGGAATGGTACGGGGTGGCAAACGGAATAAGTTAGACCCCCGGTATATTGGGCCCTTTGAAATACTGGAAAGAATTGGACCTCTGGCTTATCGGTTGACCTTACCACCAGAAATTGAGAAAATACATGACGTATTTCATGTGTCCCAATTGAGAAAGTATGTACCAGATCCGAGCCATGTTCTTAGATACTCACCACTGCAGCTCCAAGAAGACTTGTCATATACTGTGGAGCCGGTTCAAATCCTAGACAGGAAGGAGAAGCAACTGCGAAACAAGCAATCCCTTTGGTAAAGGTTTTATGGAGAAGTAAAGAAATTGAAGAAACTACCTGGGAACCAGAGGAAGAGTTGAAGCATATTTATCCACAACTTTTCCAAGGTACGTCAGGCTTCGGGGACGAAGCTCTCTTTTAGGAGGGGAGAAATGTAACAACCAAAATTTTATTTTACCTAATTTCTCCTCATCTTAATTATTAAGAATTTTTGTTTAAGGCATTACTTAGAAGTAGTCACCCTCCATATTTCAATGTCAACAACTTGAGCTTAATTAGTTGACCCACTCCCCTTTATTTTTAAAAGTTTTTATTAACTATTGAATTGTGGTGACCATGAATGAATGGCATGAAGGCTTAGGTGCATGTGTTTTTGGGCAAATTAATGACTTAGCAATGGTAAAAGATGATTTCAACCTAATCCTTCATTTTTCCCTTAATAAACCAAGCTTACCCTAAGTATGTTATTAGTGGTAGGTGTGCATGCAAGGGGGAGATTAAGGGCTATGATCTCATTGAGATGTGGGAGTCCATGTGGCATCATGAGGGGGGACTTGGCCAAGTGGCAACATAAGAAAAACCCCCACCTAGTAACTTGCAATTCAAAGGGTTGACTATCAAGTTTGCCTTCTCCCTCATCCTCTCCCAAATTTTGCAGATTTTTCCTCTCCCAAATTCTGCAAATTTCCCTCTCATTTGTGAAGAACTTGAAACCCTAAATTCCCCATTTCATCTCCTCTCTAAAACTTAAAGGTAAGAAACTAGGACACCTCTCTAGCCTTAATCCCAGTTTCTGTAGCTCTGGGTCAAGACTCCACAAGAGGGAAGGAAGTGACACGCGCGCGCAGCAAGCAGAGCCGCAGCAGCACGCGGGGCGCTGCTACTTTGCCGCAAATCTGCGGCAAAGAAAGGGTTTTTGCGGCATTTTAGTGGAGGGAAGGCCGGATCTTTGGGGAGGAGATTCCTGGTAAGCTAGGGGAAGGATCTAGCACTTCCAAGCAGTACTTTCTTGAGGCCCAACTCTCTGTTTCAGAGCTATAAACCATTGTGAGTAAACCTAACTATTAGGGTTATGTTTTTCTATCAAGATTTGAAAATCAGAATTTTAATGTTGTGTAGGTGACTCCTAAGTGTGCTAATTATTGATATATTGCTGTTCTAATTGTGGTTATTCTCAACTAAATGAAATATATGGGTATCACTTAGTTGTGGTGTTTCTATGTTAGGTTGTGATGAGATGCATGGGTAATGTACATGCTCTAGCTTAATAATCATGCTTAAATGAGAGGGTTTAGCATATTAATTCGCTGTTTTGGTGATTAGCTTTAGGTTAATTGAAATGCAAGGGTATTACATGATTGTTGTGTCTCTACATTACATCGATATGATATGCGTGTGTAGGATACATATTCTAGTATATTAATTATGCCTAATTGAGCCAATTTAGCAATTTATTTCGCTATTTTTCTTGATCAACATCATGATAGTCGATTCGATATAGATATGGGATAACCTTGACTCTTTATAAAATAGAAACAATGTGATGCATATGTGAAGCATACGATTCATATTAAAATCACCCCATAGATGCCGATTAATTGACTTGAAGCTTACTTTATGTTCATTAAAGTACATGGGGGATAACCCCTCTTTATGTCATAACATTGTATTGTGTACTAGTGAGTACATATGGATGATGCATATATTCATGCGGGGTTGGAGGTGGCGCGCTATGGCGTTACCATGATTTTGGGGAAACCCGAGTACATGTTTCTTTATTGTTGCACATCATTTCGGACATGACGTGTAAGTTAGTTTTCAATTGCTTGTTATGAATATTATAGCTTGACCTTGCATGATGCATTTGTGTTATTGGAGGAAGGGGCCGGGCGGGAGCCGGTAGGAGGGGGGAAGACGGGGATTTGTCATATACATATACATATATATATAAAAGGAGGAAGGGGCCGAGCGGGAGCCGGTAGGAGGGGGAAGACGGGGAAACATATATGTTCTATATGAATATTATAAAAGGAGGAAGGGGCCGTGCGGGAGCCGGTAGGAGGTGGAAGACGGGGGAATTTCATTTAGATTGAATGGCATCTAAAAGTGAACTGTCAAGTTGCATTCATGATTGATAATGCTTGTGTTAAACTAAAATGTCACTTTATGTATATAACGTGCCGAGTTGATGTGAGGGGACTAACCCACGAAAATTACATACATACTCATACAATTATTTCTTTTGTGTCATGATATAGTTAAATGTAACTTTTGATAGTGGAGTCATGTAGACCACATGTGTATGAAGCTTGGAACAAGTAAGGTAGCTTGAACAAGTTGTTGTTTATGGAACTCATTGTAATTTACCTCTTCTAAACTGTTTATCTTATGAAATTATTATATCAATACCCTATGACATGGTTTACTCATTGAGCTGTCGAGCTCATTTTATTTTCTTTCCATCTTTTCAGGTTTGGATAAGGGTAAGGGACCTCTCTAACTGGAAAAGTTAAGTTATGGATTGCATGACATGTTGTGGTATCATTTTGATCTGGCCTTGTTATATTAAATGTGTATGTATGGACTCTATTGAAGTCTTTGTGGAAAACATGTTAGGATGTACTCGAGGTACATTTGTCTTTATAGTATTTGAGACCATGGACTTGTATGTGATATAAGTTCTGGATTGTAAATTCCTTGGATATGTATGTTCTTGAACTGGGAATGATGGCCATGTGTGGGGAATGCTATTCGTTGGGAAGTTAACTCTTGTAATGTTTTATTGAAAAGATTTATGCTTGAAATGGAGGAAATCAGTTATGGTATATGTTTATGGTTAAGGTTTGGTGTAATGTGGCATGATAAGTAGGCCGAGTGTGCCGAAATCCTTGGTGAATATAAGTAGGTCTTGGAGCCGAAATTTTTGGTTATTGTAAGTGAGAAATAAAGGAAATATTAAGGATGATGCTGCCAAAATTTTCTTATTTTAAGAGTATTGGAGATAATTGGTGTTGCAGGCCTAATCTTGTTTATTAGAACCTGGGACCGTTACATCGACCGTGACCCAACTGAGGCTAAAAGTGTCTAGTCGGTCGACCGGTCGATCGACCGAATTGCACACCAAAGCACTCTAAAATCTTAAGCAAAATCGATCAACCGATTGATCGACCGACTCATGTCCAAAGTCAGATATAAAAAAATATTTTGAAGTCCAATACTTTTCCAACAAAATATGTTTTGATCATAAAGACAAAATAAAGTTCTTAGAACATGATAGATCTAGCGTATGATCAAAGATTATCATAAAACTAAGTAGAACTATATTTTGTTAAAAATACTTTTCTAAAAAGAAAAACCGTTTTCCCCTCTTTTTTGAAAACTAAAAAGAGAAACATATTTACGTGTTTTTGAAAACATATAGGAATATGTAAGATATGTGTGTGTGTGAATCTCAAGAGCTTTCAAGCTAACTACCTTGGTTTTAACAAGACTATAAATCTTATACTAAAAATACAAAATACATAAATCTTGTATCGCCTTTACTTCTTTGCAAACTTGATCCATGAGCTTGGTGAATTCCATATATATGCCTTCTTGGTGCTTAGGCTCTTGGATCATCATCTTCATGGCTTCAAAATAGTGTGAGTTTTATCTAAGAAGTCAAATGCAACAACGAGAAATCCTGAAACTTATTTAAAAGAAATTGTTAGAAAACATAACTTCATATATTTTGTTATCATCAAAACTAAGGAAAATGGCCTTTGGGCCAACAGTTCGACCCTGCAGTTAGAACATTTTGAAAATGTTTGGTCGTTCACGGCCGAACAATCTGATTTTGTTCAGCCGTGCACGGCTGAGCAAACTGATAGGTTCAGCCGCGCACAACTGCACATTACCACAATCTAATTAGAAGAGATCAACAAAACCAAAATATTTCATGTCAGAAGCAATGAATAGATATTTTATATCACAGTCTCTCTTCCCACAACTAAAACCTATTCTTTTGCATCCTCAACACTTCAACAATGGCTACTTCCACTTCGAATTGAATATTAGAACACAGACAAAATTATCTCAATTTCAATTATACATCCATCAACATCAGTATTAAACAAATCTGAATACATCTGGAGTTATTCCTCTTAGCCGCCATCCTATCCATTAGCAACTGGAAATCGTTTATGATACCACATGCGACAAATTGGGGGTAGTGTATGTCCCTTACTTAGATGTAGCTGCATATAAATATAACTTGTATCAACAAAAAAATATTAGATTCACGAAAGATTGAATTTACTGAATATTTTACTAACCCCAACAAATGGTTGTTGTTGATAAATCCAACTGAAATGCTTCGACGTCCGGTTTGAGGGACTAGCTCAGTCCTTAGAGGTAGGAAAGTGAGACACTGCTGAAGTGATAACAATATGAACACCATATTATAGTGAGATGCTACAAAATATCACATATCGGGTATGACAAACCACTTGGCATATAGAGCTCCTCCTTCGAAATGATTCAGTAATTCTCTGATCTTTTCTACACGCCCCGCACTTCCGTAAACATCCAAGTATAAGTGTGCGTAGGTGAAGTAATGAAGAAAAATCTTTGTGCCATTGCAACTTCTCGTGCCCATTTTTTCAATATCTCTCGACTTTCAAAAATCTCATGCGTGGTGAAGTTTTTACCGTAATCTATTCTTGCAAGCTCAGAACCAACATTGTTGTATCGGGAAGAAGTTTGTTTCTGTAAATAGTTTATATGAAAAACACAGGGTTAACATTGAAAATATTTGGATCAAAAATAAACCATGTAAACTCACTGTTCGGCCATATAATGTCGAACAAAAGACAAGGTTTGGCTGTGTTTGACCGAACAGTGTGCATATGTTCGGCTGATATAGGCCAAACATTATGCCTTTGTTCGGTGCTACCTAATCGACAATTTCCTCTGTAATTCTCTGCTCAGCTTATGACCGCCGAACAGTTATTATTTGTTCGGTTGTCCTCAACTGAACAAAAGCTATCTGTTAGGTGGTTGACCACTGAACAATTAGTAGTTCGACGGTTGAACACTGAATAGGGACGAACCATTTCTAAAATTTAATTTTTTGAGGATTTTAATCAGTAAAAACTAAGCTTCTCAGTATTGACAAGCTCCGGAGTTATAAGTTGCTTTTCCATTAATGCCCAAGACGAAATGCAAGTTGATTTTAAGTGTGTGGATGGGTAAATTTTTTTAGGATATGAAGGTTAGGAGTTGAATGAGTATAGAAGGAAGAAGGGGGGGGGGGTGGTCTTGAGCACTTTGAGTGGGGGTGGTTTCATAACATGGGGGTGCCTTAATCAATTTTGTTTATATAATAAATATTGAAGGTATATGAGTCAACTTTCATTGAGGCAAAAGAATAATTGAATATTAAGTATTTAAGTGGGTGCTTCAGCACTTTTAGGGGTGCAAATAACCGTTCCCCTTAATCTATGGGGGGGTCTTTATCAACTTTGAGCCTATCAATACTCGTCCACGTTTTGTTGGGCGTTTGTACGTGTGTATTTCTTTTTAGGGTTATTTTTCAAAAAAAAACTCTCAAATAATAAATAATTTTAAAAATTAACTTCTCTCCAAATTAATTCTAAAATTAACATCGACATGGACGCTAGACTATTCGTCCCACCAGCGTGATGCCCGCACACGTCGAGATTATTTTTTGATTCGTCTAAAGTTGACAACTCAGAGTAAGTCAAATTTGTTTGTATGTGAATATTATCTTGTTCGGAGTTTTCAAATTGTCACCGAATGTCTGATGCCCGGGGTCTTGGGCAGATTCGTTAGGGGTTGTCAACCCTAAGAACGGAATTCGGGAATCCTGGACCACATCAATCGTGCAATGTTTGATGGAATCATGCACTACGTGAATCATGAGCAACACTATCCGGTGAAGCATGATTTCGTGAGTCATGCACTGAATTCATGAATCATGCAATACTTGTAAAACTTAAAAAAAAAAAAAAAAAAAATTGGTGTCGACAACTCTGAACAGGTCAAAATTTAAAAAATATAAATATCACTTATTCTAAGTTGCTAATCCTAGACAACAATACATAACAAAAAAAATATCAAAAAAAAAAAAAATGTTCGTCCGAGATTGATAACTTTGAACAAATTCAAAAATAATCTCGACATGCATGAACCATCTCGCCACCGACATGATGCCGACTTAGTATTTGAGAAGTCGATTTATGAAATTAATCTACAAGGACACAAGTACGTTGATTTTTTGAATTATTTATTATTTGAGGTTTCTTTTTGAAAACTCCACTGATAGATTTTATACCTTTTTTTCTTCCATTTTTTTTTTCCTTTTGAAGCAATCTCTCAGTTGGTACGGTATATTTTACACAAATCTAAAGTGGAGGTTTGATTAGCTGTGACGATTGTTCTCTTACGCCTAATCGTGATTGTGATGTGATCGCCAACTTTCGGTCTAACGAAGAAGACCAACATCAATTTCTTCATAAATTTCTCAGGCCATCTTTTTCTTATTTTTATCATTAATCAATCACAAAACTTTCTTACTTACACCATTGACTAGTTGATATATGACGAATTATTCTCAGATCATTCACGAATTATTCGCGCATGTTCGGGAACCGTTCCCATACTTTTCCCTATTTATTCACGTATATCGCGAATATATATGCATATTTCCCGACTTATTTCGGAATGATTCCCGAATTATTCCCACATAATTTCCGAATTATTGCCGAACGATACACGTACTGTCCCCCAATAATTTATGAATTATTCGGATACTGTTTGCAAATTATTCCATAATTATTCAGTTTATTCCATTTGTCCACAAAAACAGGGGTTATACAGATCAGAATACATAGCTGCTGTGCTCCTGGGGATCGAAATTTTGGTAACTTGCTAGAAAACACAAGCAAATTGAATAATGTAAATCCATATTAAATGTAAAAAAAGTAATTTACATTTTTAATCATATAAAGTGAACACAAGTAAATAAAAATGATACTCAAACTGCCCCATTGGTAAATTTATGAAAAAAACAATTAAACTCAATGAATGAAATCACTCAGAACACGTACAAAAGAGAACACTTGCAATACAACCAAGTACCTGAAAATTACTGCTCTGATTGGGGAACACCAGCAAACAATCGAACAGACACTGACAATTCTTCTCTTAACAGTTGGATGCATGAATCAATGAACTTACCGAAGCCATCAAATAATTCGACCAAACACAAATTTGCTGCAAACAAATCAAATACTGGAATGAAAATTATTCCGCAGAATACAATTAAGCCTCTCTCTCATTCTGTTTCCAAGATAGTACAAACATGGTTATCTCCATGCCGACATATAAATTAACATAGATTAAGTGATTAGAGATAGTTTAGCCTTGATAATACATAACAGTAAATTCTGAAAACTGCTTAAGATTTCGCCCCTAGGCCTCTACACTTGGGGCGCCGAACTGCAGCCAGCGGACGAACGATGGCCTGAGCATCCTTCCCCAGTCCTGCACCATGAACAAAGCCCATCCTTGCCATCATTTTGAATCCAGACCCTTTGGTATGCTTCTGAAAGGATCCCATACTTCCGGGATAGGGCAAGGCTCTGGTATGCTTCTCACGGGCTCCGATACTTCTTTCTGGGCCAGCTCTTTCATCGTTATTCACTTCGTCAAACTGAACGCCGAGCCCTAGAGACTTGGGCCTTTGTATGGCCTCGATAGGACGAACCATTCCTTGCCCGTCGTTACCCAACCCACCATTCAACGAACCCCATCTTCGCCATCATTTTGGAACCAAAACCTTTGGCATGCATTTCAAAGGTGCCAACTTTAGAAAAGCTGGCATCTATAGCTGTCTCGCTTCTGGGGATTTGACTGGGATCCGAAAGTGCGTCCTCTGGTGCAGAATCTACTTGCATAACGCCAGAAGAGATGAACGACGCTGGTCGTGCAAAGTATGAGGCAGAGCTTTTCTTCTCACATCTTTTCTTCCTCCGACTAGCTTCGCCATTCTTAATGAGTTTGGTGGGGCAGATTGGTGCAAAGAGAGCCTTTTGTCCACCTTCATTCTACTCCTTGGTTGTGTGTGAGATGCGCTCTTGCTTTCATTGTTTATGGCAATGTTTTCCTCGAGACCTTCTCCCAGAAGCTGAATTTGGTTTAAAAAATAAATGAATAAATAAATTTTAAACAACGCATATAACAATTTGCCACTTAAATTTTTTGGGACCTAAACAACTGAGATTTCATTCATCATTATTCAATATCCCCTAAGAATTGGACCGAGATAAAGAATATGACTGGAATAATATTTCAGAACAATTCATAATCATACCAAGCAGCATACAAAAACTCGTGAATCCAATAGAACGAAACTGGTCTCAAAAAAGCCAATTCAAGCTCAGCTGGAGACAGGGAATGGTCACACAAAGCCAAGAGTCATACATAGCTTACTGGTCACACAAAGCCAAGAGTCATATATAGCTTATCTGAGCAAATTTGAAGGTTATGATCACTCACTCCCATAAGAGTGCATCCTTGGGATCTCAGACCATAATGCATAGTTTTAATTTAATGATAAACATCTAATTTGATCATAAAAAATCTTCTCGTATTTTCTCTCTATCTGCATCATCACCATAAAAGGTTTTTTTCGTTTTATCATTATAATTATTATTATATCATCATCATCATCATCAAAGGATGCGTATTGTATGTGTCGTTTCCTAGTATGATATTGAAATTGATACTGATTAAATACCTTCTCCAGGCGAAGCTTGTCGTGTGAAGATGGCAGACAAGTCTGATTAGTCCGTGTCACAGTCACAAACCTGTAAAAAGTAACTTGTCAGGCAATGCTAGAGATAACTGGAAGGATATCACCCTCCCAATGAATTATTTAGACAATTACTGCTCAGCCAATCAAAGTACTCCTACAATCCTTGAAAATAGAAACAGTTTTAAGCAGGGTACCTACTGCTACAGTATTAAATCCACAACTTCAGGTCCAAGTATGAGACAGCAAACAAAATCAAGCTTCTTATTGGAGCATGACAGAAATGTTATTCTTTAAGGTAGTCAAGGTATGACTCATGACAATGATTTCAAATGCAGGAAGAAAGTCCTCAGATAGCAATTTGTCCACCAATAAATGACTTTGAACATAGTACATCAAAGTTAGCGCTGTAAGCTTCGATTCAAAAAAATGATAAAATATGTGGCCAGTACTCCTTTCCTACTCAATTCTTGTAAATAAATTTCCTAGCCATAAATCAGTAAGCCAATAGAAAAGCCATGGTTTCCAATGAATTCAGGATGCTGACATGGTGGTGGACGTTTACCATACAAGTTGCCACCCTGTTAGTGAGTGCACGAGGACCTCCAGCACCAACAGCAATGGATTAGAAGTCTAGAAGAACAAAAGAAAAGAAAGAAACTAGTGCCTTTCATGAAACTCGTTTTAAAAGTTGATATACTATAATCTGAAATAAGTTTATGAAAAAAACAGATGTTACAGATGATCCTCTGGTTTTAACAAAACCTGTTCCCATAAAATGCATTGAAAAGTCACAGGTTACCTCCAATTACTCACAGTGATAAAAAGATTGAACATATGGTAAACCAAAACCTTTAGTTATCTTGATTGGTTATCTTTCCTCCATAACTTAAATTGGTTTTAAGTCAAAGTCAAACAAGAAATGCAACTCCAAGTTTTATAATATTATGAATAGATTTTCCCTAGAGTTTGTCCTCAATTTTATAATAGTATCAATAACAAAAATAAAGCCACCAAATATTTGGGGTGGGGTATGTAAATCCTTTTTCTCCATTATGCTTTATAAAAGAGAAGGGTCATTACTAAGTAAAATTAACAACTATATTCTCGTATACTTAGGGGGCCAGTCCGATGATCGTACAATTATTTTTACTACCTCAATCCATGTTTCTTAGATCTACCTATGGTCCTCTTTTATCATTCCTCTTAAACGACAAACTCATCTGTCTCCATTTCACATGTCCAAACCATCTTGAGCAATTCTCTCACGTCTTATCCTCAATCAAAGCTCGGTTATTACAGATGAACACACACACCCCCCCTCACACCCGCCCACATGCACCCCAACACCCACGCCCACGCATTTGAGAATAAGGCATATAAGCAGCTTGGTGTAAGAAATTCCTAAGGTCTACCCCTAGTCCTCTTCACTTCAACTACGACCCTATCACTCTACTTAAACGACATATTCATCTGTCTCCAAAGCACATGCCCAAAGCCATCTTTGAGCAATTCTCGCTCTTCTAATCCTCAGCTCAATCAAAACTGGTTCATTACAGAACACACGCGCACGCACACATTTGACTACAAGGCGCATGAGCAGCTTGGTGCAGGAAATTCCTCCACTGCCCCTCAAAATACTATGGTGCAGCATCCAATCAATTGATCGAAGTCAATCATCTAGATAAAAAATGAAGAAGTTTGAAGACCTTACACCATGCATCAAGTGGTTGCAAAATGAACTCTATTTCAATACTACAACAAATTAGACCACTTGATTGATGGGTAAACGGTGTGCATATAACACCATTTCTCATCCCCATATCTTTCACAGCAAGGACGCGCGCGTACACACACGTCATCATCACCAAGCCTTTTCCAGCAACCGTGGATCTTTTATGAAGGAGGAGTCTCAACACCAGATCTGACTAGTTTTACAATCGATTGTCCCTAACATCAACCCTTACACGCGCAAAAACACAAATGGCTACTTCCAAAAGGATTCAGCCGAATGCTTTCCATTCAAATTCAAAGTTAGGGCATTCAAATGAAAGATTCAATCCTTTAAAGTTGATCAACATCGTTAGAATTGACTGAAAACCAAAAATCAAGTGTTTTCAAGTTCTTTCGCCCATGCACCAACTAGGCACAAAAAAGATCCTTGATTGTAGCATGTTGCTTAGATCTTTGTTTTTGGACATACAAATTCTTCATCCAACCATTTTGATAATGATCCAAACACTAAAAATCCCTTACGCACCAATTTCCGTTGGGACTCAATGTTCTAGTCTATTAAACTAAGAACTCGCTATTTAAATCGTCCGTTTTATGCCCACTATTGGAGTAGGCAGAAAAACTTAGAATTTTTTTATTTATCCATTATAAAAGATGGGGATCAACTTAAAGGGAATGGACCTTGAATATGACTTTCCAATGTTCTTTTTGGTCTCGTTATTCATACTTCAGATGCAAATATTAAAAAAAAAATTATTGCTTAATTTCAGAAGAAAAAAACCATGAACTAATCATTAAAGTTAGAAAAATCCCTCTATTTTATAATTCACCACTAAGCCCCCCCTAACGTTTAACGCATTTTTATCACATGCATATTTTCCATATTTGTGGGGAATGTGCCACCACATGATGATGAATCCATTTTATTCTGACCAAAATAAACCTTTCTTCTACCTCTTGCAAGAATGCATAATTCCTCTCGTCGTTGATTATAGTATAAGTTGGAAGAAAATAGAAGAGAATTTCTGGGACATATCTAATGAGTAATGGCTTTAAATTCTTTGTTTATTTTTTAATTTTGGTTTCACGATCTTGCATTAGAAAACCTAGCAGTTAATTACTTTGAAAACCTTAATAGATTTTCAAAACTTCTCTCTCTTTTAAATTTATTATCTTGGTTCTTGCAAGATTCCCATTCAAGTAACCATAGAGTTGCAGTCTTTCTTTCCAATAGGCAACAAAAATAGTTGAATTTTTTAAAAAAATTTAAGAAAAATATATTTAAATTTAAACTTCATGATACAAAGAAAAAATAATAACTTTTATCCAATTCTCTATTAGAAATTTTTGAGAATACACAATCGCCAATGAGGAACTACAATATATGAATTTTTAACCTCTAACACAAGGATCTCTCATTAGGGGCTTTAGATTTTATAGGTAGAATAAGAGGATTGGGAAAAAGAAAAAGAAGATAGAATAAAAAAGGAGAAAAATATAATTCTGGTCCAATTAAAAGGGTAAATAAGTCTTTTTGGTCCAAATTTAACACCGTTAACAACGGTCAATATCAGCCCTGCTAATGAAATGTTAGGGTGGCTTAGTGATGAATTATAAAACAGAGGGAGGTTTTCTAACTTTATTCGGGGGATTTTCTGAAATTACGCCAAAAATTGTATCTCCTTCTGTGCATCTCTTTGCATGATTTCAATCTTCTCCATAAACTATAACATTTATTTCTACTCTAAAGTAATTTGCTACCTCAATTCTGCTTGCCCATGTCTTCCTATCTATAATTTGAAAGTTATAATTAGTTATTACAATCTAAAAACATTGCAGTAGAAGATACACCATCTTCTAATTATTCATACCTTCATTTCAACTCTAAAGTAATATTCTACTTCAGTTCACCCAAGTCTTCCTATCTACAGATTGAAAATTAAAATTTGTCGCACTGTAATGTAACCCTTTCACTTCACATCTCACAACATGGCATCAAAATTCTCTGCCCTCTTGTACAATATGTTTAAATCCAACATCTCAGCAACATCTTCGTACCTTCCTTGCTTTTAAAGCCCCATTTCACTATCTGACTGAGTTAATAGCAAAGAGAAAGGGACAGCAATGAGATATGGAATTCAATGCATTTTTTAACTATTCGTTACTCGATTAATGAGTTATAACCTAAACAATTTAAATCTCACAAGTCCACATAGAGAAACAAAACCGATTCCTTATCCAAAACCTTAAAAAACAAATTTTTATCTTTCACGCTGGGTGCGCCCAACACAGATGCCATATCCATGGAATCTATGTGCTCGACACGTGCAGGACACGAGCACGATGTCCTCAAAGAAGTGTTGGTGCTTCATAGTCAATGATCCAAAACA